>VZTL01068724.1:8943-23176 GCA_013400535.1 Scopus umbretta | reverse complement strand
ACAGGAGAGGGGATGCAAGCCCAGGGCACCCCCAAATCCCCCCCCAACCCCCAGAGCCCCAACCACGGACCCTTCCCATATTTTCCCTCTCCAGGAGCGGGTGCTGCTGCCTTCAGAGGTGCTGGAGCCGGTGGGGTGGGAAGGGGAAATGCAGAGAGAGGACATTTTGGAGGTAGCCCCCGAAAGCCCTTAACGAGCCTTCTTTAATGGGACAAGAGGAGAACGCGGAGAACAAGGACCGACCCGGCTGCATGGCTGCGTTAATACCCTTCTCCCAGAGAGTCGGGAGCAGCGGGAAGGCATCAGCCCCCATCCCACCACCCAGCCCCTCCGGCTTCGCATCCAGCTGCTCCCCGCAGCTCCCCACTGATGATGGGGGAAAAGACACAGCGACGGCTCTGGGGTTTTTTTCAGCCAAACTTTGCCCAGATGCTTCCGCAGCCCCGGCATTCCCCTGAGCAGCTGTTTTTCCGGCGTTTCCAGCCACCTCTGGCACGTACCCACTGACCTTGAGCCAAAGCCCGGAGTGGCCGCTCACGCCCCACGTTCCTGCGGGCCACGTTCTGGATGGAGGTTTCATCCACTGCGGTCTTCCGCGCTGGAGAAGGGCTGGATAAACGGCTCCTGCGAGGGAGAGCATCACTCACCTGCCCCGACTCAGCTGGCCTTTCCTGTGGCTCCAGGTTTATCCGTGTTTGTCCCAGCGAGGTGCTTTTTGGGGTCGCAGGGTTACAGCTCCCCGAGGACTAATCCGGGAACCTGCTCATCACCAAAGGCTGCAGCAGAGCTGACGTCTGCTCCCTCCGAGGATGCTTTTTGCTGCTCTCCCTGCAGGGAGCACACGGAGACTCTGCTTTTCCCCACGTCCTGCTCTCCCTGCCAAGAAATTCGCCCAGGACCAGCGTCTCGTCGCTGTAGATTTGCTGCTGTCAGCGTCCCCGCTGGCCCCCAAGGCTTGCCAGGCCAGCTCTGTGCTGAGCCCTGCGTCTCTCCCGCTCGCATCCTTGGCAGCACGAAGCCACGTTTGCTGCATCCTCAGCCTCCCGTGGGCCCTGTGCACCCCAACTGCCCCATCCCTGCCGGGAGCCCGGGGCAGCCCCTGCCCTCCGGAAAGCAGCAAAGGCAATGGAGCCGCCGAGCCCCCGGACAGACGGCGTCGCAGGCAGCATCCTCCTTTCTCACCCTGAATCTTCGCATTCCCATCCCAAAACTCAGGGAGGGCAGGACCAGGCCTCGTGCTCCATCCCCTTCTGGCAACCAAAACAAAGCCTGGATGAAGGAGGTAACGGCGGCTGTTGAGCACCCTGCGAGCCCCAAAAAGCGGGTCCAGCTGGGGGATGGAGGGTGTCTTGCCACTTGGCTCCCCACCGGCCAGCCCCCGGGGTGGGAGGTGACCCACGGGGCCGGGGCTGTCCCAGGGCGGCCGGGAGGGGAAGGGGCTGCTCCGTCAATAAAGTCTCTCATCCGTAAACGCACGTAGCTCTGGTGCCGTCTCACTGGGGACGCGCCCTCTCCCAGGCTGGCTCTGGGAGCAATGCTAGCTCCTCTGGGCTCTCAGCACCCCGCTCATCTCCAGCGGCCCGAGGACACGGGTGCTGCCCCGTACCCACGGGTGCGGTGGGTCGGAGGCAGGGCCGAGTCCATCGCACCTCCGGGCTGGTCTGTCCCCGCTCCCAAGGGACCCCCACCAGGCACCTGCGGGCATCAGAGGAGCCGCAGGCCCCTCAAGAGCTGCACACAACGGGGGCTGTCGCAGCACCCAGCCCCGCGGAGCCTCCGCAGCCTCGTGGAGGGGTCCCTGCACCCCCCAGGCTCCAGCCCCTGCTCTGGCAGTGGGGGTGCAGCACCCACCCTCCTCACGGGAAGGGAGCTGGGCTCCAGCCCATCCGTGCATTCGGCATCACCCAAGGGGGAGCTGGATGCTCAGAGCCCCCCACCTTCCCCTCGTCCCCCAGGGACGCGGGGCAGAGATTTCGGGATCCCGGCAGGACCACATTTGGTGACTCAAGGCCACGGAGGGAGGGCTGCAGCGAGGGCCCCAGGCTCCTCCACGCCGCTTGCAGCCTCTGCCCCAGCCTGGAGCCAGGGTAGATGCTTATTGTAAATAAGTCTCTTGCCCTTCCCTGCAAGCACTGCTGCCTCCCAGGCCTTGCAATGCTCTGCAGCCCCAAAGCAGCTCAGAGAGGCTGGGAGAGCAGCGCACAGGGGCACAGAGCCGCGCACAACCACGCACAGGGGCGCAGAGCCGGGCACAACCACGCACAGGGGCGCAGAGCCGCGCACAACCACGCACAGGGGCGCAGAGCCGCGCACAACCACGCACAGGGGCGCAGAGCCGCGCACAACCACGCACAGGGGCGCAGAGCCGCGCACAACCACGCACGGCGGGGCCGGACAGCCCCGGAGCCTCTCACCCCGCTGCTCCGGCCGTGCCGCTGCTCCGACCGTGCCGCTGCATCCTCCCAGGTGCTGCTGCTCACACCGACTGCAGGGCTTTTTGCTTTTGCCTTTTGGATTTCAAGCCTTTAGTCTCATGTTTCCAGTTTTTTGTTGCCCCCCCCGCCCCCCATGGGGAGATCTGGGAATCTCCTTTTTCCCCAGCAAATAAACCAGGAGCAGAGCTGCGGACGATGCCAACAGCCAGAGCGGCACCGGCTGCTCAGCCACAGCACAGAAAACTGTTCCCGGAGCCCCCCTGCCTGGATCCCGCTGCCTCCAGGGCTCAGCTGAGCTGCGTTTCCTTCCATGGGGTCGGGGTGTTTTGCAAAGTTTGGAAAACCCCAAATCGGTCCCTGCAGGGATTCGTCGTGCAAAGGTCAAGCCTGGGTTTTTTTCTTCCGATGGCACCCGGTGAGCGCAGCCCTGGCTCGCATCCGTCCTCTGCTTCCCAGCTGCCTTGTCCTAAAGCATCCCAGCTCCTTCCGCCGCTGCCGAGGGCATTTGGGCAGGGGGAATTCACCTCCCTCTAAGTGGAGGAGAGCAGCACATCAGGAGGTAAGAACCCGGCAAGGATCCCTTTCCCCACACAGCCCAGGGAACCGTGCAAATATTTTGCCTTCTTTTTTTTACCCCCCCCCCCCCCAAAAAAAAAAAAAAGCAGTAATAAATACCTGCGTGCTCTTGCCTGTGCCACGCTCACAGGCAGACGGCGTTGCATGTTGTTGGAGTCTTCAGTTATAATTACAGATTTTTTTTTTCAGTTTTACGGATTTTTTTTTTGCCCATCTCCTGAAGCCTGCCACGCACAGCCGTGCTGCGGCTGGCTGAAAGCGAAACCTCCTCAGATGCACTGGAAAATTCCCATTTTTGTCCCAGTTTCGACAGAACAGGACCAGGTCCAGACTGAAACTGTTCCCCACTAGTCCTGCCCCCTGAGCATCCTCGGATGGGTTGGCAGAAGCAGCTACCTCCAAGTCATGCATCCAATATCCACTTTTTTCCCCACATCCAAGCTACACATGCTTTCCCAGGACTATCCCTACTCTCCAGGACATCACTTGGCCTCTTCCTTTAAAAAAAAAACCCAACTCCTACCTAATACTTCACATCAGCCCCTGTTTTGGTGTTACCCTTTCTGTTCCCCTCCAGAAGCTCCACAGGTCTCCCAAACAGTAAAGGAGGAGTGCAGCCAGCCAGCGATGTACAAAACTACTTATTTTTTCTCTCCCCTTCTCCAGTTTGGGGTGAAATGAGGCTGTTTCAGGTCCCCAGGCACGCTGGACTCCCGCCCCCATGCACAGCCCCGAAAGCAGCCGGTTTCCATGGAGGTGATGCCAAGGCTGAAGGCACTGCGGAATAAATCCTGTGGGGAACACGGGCATCAGGAGTGCGACATCCCAGCAATTCACCTACTTCATCTTAAAAGAGGAAAAATGAAAAAAAGGACAAAAAAAAAAGAGTATTTTAGCGCTCGCACAGCTGAACACAAGGGGAAATTTAAGCAGCAGCACGTGCCACCGGCGTGGGGCCACCCCAGGTTAGAGGACATGGACCTACGGCTTGCGATCGGAGTGATGGGGCAGGTTGGGTGGGTTTTTTCTTTTTTTCCCTCTTTCCTTACCTAAAAATAATTGCAGGTACTAGTCCTGCATCTGAAGTTTTAGGGTTTTCAAATCGCACCTTCCTGTTCCTCTCGGGTCATCGCTTGCAGAACAAAAGCTGTCTGACCAACAGCGACCCCGGGCCCCCGAACGCCTGCCAGGCACAGCAGAAAAACCCTCCCTCCGGCGTGGGTTTTTTCTGTGTTTTTTAAACATTCAATTAAGATTCTCTCAAAATACAAACTGTTTAATTTGGGCCTTAAGTCAAGCTTTCTGCCCTTATTTCCTCCAGCTTTGCAACAACCCAAGTTTTACCCTCTGAAAACGCATGAGGACACCAGCAAGGAATTTGGGGTTTTGGCCAGCCTGGAGGCAAACAGAGACCAAAACCATCAAAGAATTAAGAGGACAGAAATTCTTCTGGAGAAAACAAGTAAAATAGCTCAATAAAATGCAAACTGCTTTTGACACCTGCAGGAACACCAGCCCAAACCCTCCCGAGGAAGCAGCCCCAGTCCTTACTGGACACAGACTGGGCTATTTGGAGCCAGGTTTTATTTGTTTGCTCTTCAGAGGGAAGAATTATTAAAAAAAAAAAAAATTAAGCAGTTTTCGGTGAGCGCACACAGGGTGAGTATTTGAACAGGGCGATGGGAAAGCGAGGCTCACCGGGCTGGTTTTCCGCCCAAGGTGCGAAGAGCAGAGCCGGCAGCTGGCTGATTCTAGATGCTTCCCAACTGCGATTTATTAATTGAAATATTTTCAATATAGCACAATTTTCCTTGACAACGACCCATTAAGTACTGACAATTAAAGGATGGTTACTGGCTCAGACAGATTTGTTTGCGGCTCTTTCGTTCCCTCTGAAGTGCCAAAACAAGAAAACCTGGATTTTTGGTTTCTTGACCTCGAGCTGTTTTCCCAAGGGAGATCATTTGGGATGTGAGGGGGTGTCTGCATCTCACACACCTGGAAGCAGCCGGATAATCCCCAACTCACCTGTGAAATGGGAACAAATCCTGAACAGCAAGGCCAGCCGGGCACTGTCCCTCTCGCCCTGGGGAGGGTGGCTGGGGGCAGGCAGGGGCTCTGCCCGGTGCCAGCCCACGCCACCGGACATCTTCCCACGTCAAGGAGCGACAACAATCCCAACGCGCTGGGAACAAACGCCGGTACTGCGCCAGGACTGAGCTCGGGCTGCCCGGAGATGGGTCACAGCACCCTGCTTCAAACCCAAGAGACACCACACTTCGTTCATTACTTTAAGGTATTAACGAGCGGCGAGCCCCCGAGCTGCCGCGCAGCGGGGAAACGACGAGGTGCGTGTCCTCGCTACGCCGCGGGGCGGGCAGCGCTGAAAAGGGAGCAGCAGACAACAGTGATGCTCAACAGGATCTCACGTTTATTATTGAGAAGTGATTAATGGTGAAAAGAAAGGCAACGCCCATTCCTCATTGGCTTAACAAGAAACTGAAGAAACATATTCACTACACATTTTACAATATTTTTTTTTTTTTGTCCAAAATTCATTTTCCTGTAAACAAAACAAGTTTTTACCACTGTTCTCAGCTTTCAAAATCAAATTAATCCAGGCTTAATCTGTAGATCCGTATAATGCACAAGAACAGAACATTTCTTAGGACTCGTAGTACTTGACTTTGAGTAACAAAGGGTCAGAGAAAAATGAACCACCTTTAAGACACCACCTCATGGACAATTTCTGTTCAATTCTTCTTAGGCCAAAACCCCAACTTCCTCATAGAATTCCTCCTCTTCCAGGTCGGGGGGGCGGGAGGGGGGAAATAAAAAAATTTTACTCCACTTTCCATGGTGGATGTTACAACTCGGTGTTCCAAGTGCAAATGTCAAAACCAGGGGAAGGAGGCGCGAGGGGGTGGAAGGAAGGGAAGCGGCAGGGTTTAGAAATTAGAGAAAAAAAAGGCATATGCCACTTACGGACTTTAAGATCCGAAAAAACATAGTAAAAAGACAAAAAACAAAGCGTATGCTCTGAAATCACAACCAAAGCCAAAAGAAAGGGGACAGTTTTTACCTATAGTCTACCTAGAAGGGATTTTTTTTTGTTGTTTTTGTTTTTTTAAGTCCTATGTCTTGTGAAATTCCAATACTTTTTTTCTTTTTCTTTTTTAAACTGCAAGTTTGTAAGAGTCTTTTTGAAGTCAATGAAATTAAGAAAAAAAAGTCCTAATTCTCTCTGGGATATTTTTGCTCTTTCTTTCTCTCTCTGAAAGATAGCTGGGATGCAATGTCTGCTGCAGTCTCTGTGGGAGGAATGGCCTTTTACTTGACACGGCCTTGGCGTTCCTGCAAAAGAAGAAAGAAGAACGCGTTAGCCGAGTGCAATTTTATTCACCGCTTTCACCCGTCAGCCTTTCAACACCTGGACCTGCGACGGAGGCCTGTCCCACGCGAGCAAAGTCCGAGAAGGAATATTTCTGTTTGCAAAGGAGGCCCCGTGACGGCGTACGGCTAACGTGACGATAAGTTACAGGGCTTGGGTCTACCAGCTCGCCAGGTTTCTTTCCCCTTTACGAGGGCTGTGGATACCAGAGCTCCGCTCCCCTTCCTCCCTGCTTGCTCACGGCAGCATCCTCCAGCAGAGCTACGGGCTCTCCCCAGGAGGGACATCACCAGACTGCTCCAAGCTAGAGGTTTAACAGCATAAAAAGGAACTGGACGGGGGACGGACGGACAAAAAAACCCCACAAAGGACAAACCGAGGAAGAATTGGTGAAGAAAAAACCCAAGTGAGTCTAGGTCAGTGCTGGAAACCAGGAAAGCAGAGCTCTGGGCTGGAGAAGACTTGGGCAGCTTTGGAAGCAGGACTCAGGAGCGCTGTACGGATCAGGCAGAGCTCCTGCATCGGGGAGAAGGAAGAAGAGGAAGCAGGGAGCGAACACCGGGGCCTGCGGCACAGCTCTGCCTACGCCCCGCTGCTGCCGGAGCAGGGCAGCCCGGCTCCCCCGGCGTTGCACAGACCTGTGGCTTCACCTGAGCTCACATGTGAGCATCCAAGCAGACTGCAGCTCAAGCCTCAGGAGTACCGACATCTAACCTCGGGCTGCAGGGACTGAAATAGCCCACAGCTACCAGCAGGACACCTCACTGGTAACTCTGAAACCTACTGATGGCATCTCACTCAAAACCCAACAGGTTCACAGGGGTTTCCCACCGACTGCTGCTGCCACCCCCTTGGTGTTCGTCCACATCTCTCCTCCAGCGCTGCAGGAAGACATCGTCCAGACAAACACCGAGCACCGAGCTGAACAGGCAGCACAGCACCAAATACACCCAGGCACGAAGCGCTACTACATCCTCTCCTGTGCCGGGCACCACGTGCCAGTCTCCTCTTCTCTGTTAAACCCAAACCCAGCAGCTTTCCACAGAAGCGAGTCTAGGTCGTCCCCAAGGGTTAAGAGATGCCGCCCAGCCCATGTTCAAAGCGCCATTTCCAGATCATATGACACCACCTCAGAAATAAAACCTGTCAACAGCTAAAGCGCTCTTGGCTGACGCTCCCCCCTGCATCTTCTCGGAGCACAGGCAAGTCCCTGCAGTCTCTTGGGTGAAGGGCACTACCGTGTTTTGGCTCCAGCTCCCACGCTCGGTGGTGGAGCGAGTTAATCGCCGCCTAAGCCAGTCCTGAGGATGCCAAGTCCATCCCGCCTCCACAGCAAAGCAACACCTGCAGGAGGTGCCCGCCGGCAGAGCCGGGCAACGTGGGTTCTCCCTTGCGTTAACTTACGTCGCTTAGGGAGAAGGGACACTGGTAAGGCTCTGATGAACTGAAATCTGGTTGTTTCAGGTCAGGATGCTTCCCTGTGGGTCTGCTGCTCTGCCTGGGGCTGTGTCCCCTGATGTCAGGGCAGCAGCTTCCCCCGTCCCACATTAACCTGGAGATCAGAAGCACCTTCCCTTCCACCTCAGCAGCTCGCTGGCAGGGGGAGCATGCAGCCCCTGCCAGAAGCAGGCAGGTTGCTCGAAGAAACAACATCCTCTGCCACCACTGCTAAATCCGGGGAGAGCTCATCTCCGAGAAGCTTCAATCCTGGGCTAACAGCATATATAGCCATGTATTCCTAAAAACCATCCCAAAAAGGGAGGCCTTGCATCCAGCTCAAAACAATACCCCAGGCTTTGGCAGCCCCTCAGCCACGCGCACACGGTGACCCAAGAAAGCTTCAGCTCCAAGTCCTCGGCGCAAGCTGGACGGCAAAGCAAGCCCTATGCGATGCCACGCACAGATTGCCTTCTGGGGAGAGGGATTAGACGAAGGCACACGTTCTCTTCAACAGTATTTGCCCCACATAAGGCGACTTAATGCTCCTCTTCTCTAGTAACTGCCCAAATCTGTTGCAGGTGCTATTTGTTGCTAAAAAACACCATTGCACGACAGCAAAAAACCCCTACCACGGTGGGAAGCAAAGCCAGTCTTGAATGTGAAGTAAAACAAGCGCTGCAGGGAAAGCCACAAATCAAAAGGAAGGTGCCAAGCCCTGTTCCTTCTCCGCTGCCTGCCTCAGCAGCCAGCACGTTACGTTAAACAAGGACAGATGGCAACGTGACGCGTTCCTTCGGGAAGAAGCTGCAACAGCCTGAGCTAATGCCTCCGTCTTCCCAAATGCAGACGTGGGATAAGCTGGCTGCCAGGTTCAGTCGCCCCCCTCTCCGTCAGCAGCCAGGGCCAGCGTCCTGGGTCAGCTGCAGACGGCGGCCGAGGGCCCTGCTGCGCGCGTCGCCCCGTTAGCTGACCCGATGGACCCCCCCGTTAGTCACTTCTCCCCCCCTGCTGTGAAGGTGAAGCTGCTCCCGAGGCCAGTGTACGGTTAACACAGGGAGCAGGAAACAGGACCCAGCCTAGGCGCAAAAGTGACAGCCCCCACCGAATCCCAGTGTGCCAGAACAGAAGGCATCACCTCCAAGAGAGGCTAGAGCAGATGTCTCCATATACCCAAGCCAGAGAGGGGACCAGCAACATGCCCGAAATGAACATCGCCATTTCAGTGTGGATTATAGCCCCATTTTTCTCAACTCAGTCTTCCGTTCAAAACCTCCTGCTATCCAACCTCGAAATACCGGCGCAAACTACCCGCTCCCCTCCATCAGTGCTGCCAACAGTCTCCTAGGGAGTCTGTAACAGTGAAAGGCAGCATGACATCTAGCCACACCTCCTGCAGGCTCTCGAGGGGCTGACTCCAGCGCCCACCTCGGGCTGTCCTGCCCTCCCTCCGCAAAGAGCAGGGCTTTAGGCACAGCCAAACCTCCACCCCGGGAGATGCGGAGGCAGCCAGCCAAGAGCTCTGCTGCTGAGGGCACTGCTGCCAGGGCTCGATGGCAGGGAAGGAACAGCTTTCTACTCTCCACGAATTTCAATATTGCTTTTCTTGCTCTTCTCTGGGAGATTCACAGCCGCTCTCTCCTGTCTCCTCCTGGGAAAGGAGGGCAGCCAGGGCCTGAAGGATTTTTACACCATCTAATCTGCCAGCCCAGCCGCAGCACATCCCACGAACACATCTTGATCCTCGGGGTGTTGTGGAGTTACAAGTGAGCACCCGAATCATCGCAAAGCAGCAAACAGATCTACTAGAACAAGTAGCAAAGGTCAGCAGTGTTGCAAACATTCATCCTTCCTGGCTCATCTTCCCCCAAAATCATGGGCTGTGGGATGGGCCACAGCCCACCCAGCTACGCGGACAGCCCAGAAAAAGGCAGAGCAGCATCTGCACGCACACGCTGGGCTTTGCTTTGGCATAAAGTCCCTGGAGAGCAAAGAGATTCCATCAGGAGGTGTTTTATTCTTTCGCTGCACTTTCCTTAGACCTGGGCCTTGTCTTCTTGATCCACATGGGAGAGGCAAGAAAAAGACACCAGCCCAGACTCTCGTCTCCATCTATCAAATCCCTCAGCCAGCGGAGTGGCAGGAGCACGGCAGCATCGAAATGGCTGAAATGCAAAGCGCTATGTCGATTACTAGAAAGAAGCATGCCATCGCTCAAATCAAGTGTTGACACCCACACATCACTGCGAGCGTGCTTCTGGGCTGGCAGCGTTGAGAGGCGCCAAGCTCAGACAAGGCAAGCATGTGTAAGCAGGAGCCCTCTGTAATCATCCCGCTTGAGCCACCTCGGTCACTGTTGTCCCCCCCGGGGGGGCTGCAGCCACCTCACAAGCCAGGCCCTGATAACAGCAACTGAATGAGCTGGTGGAGAAGGCTGGCGAGAGATGACGTTATCTAGTCACGCTGTGGGGAGCCAACAACAACAGAAGGCTCAAGAGTTTGTACCCAGAAATGATGACAATAGGTGATAATGCTGCACATTTGTTCAGAGGCTCTTACCTTGATTAACAACCGACATTCAACCTCAGTACTCCTCCGGCAAAGGTAAGGATGCTATTGCCACACTACAGATGGGGAAACAGAAGACTATAATCGAAGGGAGGGCCTGGAGAAGAACACCAAGAGCATGGCTGCCAGCCGCGCGGCATCCGAACCACGGTTGATTTGAACCTGTCTGACCTAGAGCACAGGGGAGCAGCCTGAAGACATCAGGCAGGCCTGGAAGCGGCCTCAGTTTCACTGAGAGGGTCCTACAAGCAAAAAGGCCTCACGCGCCCAGCAACTGCCCACAAAGGAACAGCAGGAGATCGCTCCATCAGAGTACGGTCTACGCTATCCCGGTATCGTTCCCCAAAGGGCTGAGACAGCCAGCAATCAAGCACTGGCCTTAAGACACACACACACGCAGCTCTCGCTCACAGACACCTCGCTCAACAGCCTGACTCAGGCCGTGACTACTGCAACAACGTGGTGTTTTGCTGTTTGAGTTCTCCTCCCAACAACGCTGCCTATCGCACACTGGATGCGATCCCGGCAAACAACGCAGCGGGATTTCCCTGTGCCCGTGTCTTTGTGGCAAACGTCTGGCTTGCCTTACAAACCAGCAGTTACGGCAGCCCGTGGCCTCGGACGTGCCCAGCACAGCCTTCCCAGCAGGATCAGCTCAACGCATGGTCACAGTCAGCACGAATGATGGACGATGCATCACTTTCTTATTATGCTCATCTGCTCCACAAACAGCCTCGAGTCCTAACTGATTTACAAACCAAACGTGAGGTTCTCCTGTTGTCAGCATTAGAAAGCCATCAGAATTACAAAGGAAAGCTACATCCTAACTTGCCTCACCTAGGAAAGGGGATAAAAAAACCCCAAAATCAGATACAGGGATCTGTTCATATTCAGATGCCTTCATCCTACCTCTTGTTCACCTAACAGAGCTCACCACCAAGAACGAAGACAGGAGATATGCCAATAAAAGTGACTCTTTGTCAGAGCGGGAAAGACCTTTTGTTTTACAGATCAAAATCTAGTGGAGCAAACCCAAATAACCACACAACCCCAAAAGGGACAAACTCGCATCACTAAAAAAGCATGAGCCAAGCAGGGATGCGGCCGTGCCTGCTCAGCCCCTGCAATTCAGACTTTGCCCCCAAAATGCAGAAGGGATCACCAGAGCGTCCCCTGCCACCACACTGAGCATGCATAGCTAGGCAGTTAGGAAGTTCTGGTTTCCTCTCAAAACCCAAGCACACCACGGCGTTGCTACATGCACCTCACCATTTAGTCAGAAAGATATGAAGTCACGGAGAATAAATAAGGAACAGCGAGATGCAATTCTTCAGGTACAGCTGTAAGCCGAAACATGCCTTAATGTCAGGGAATATAAACACCACAGTGGCCATGCACTTTACATCAGACACTGAATTTCCATGTCAGAGGAATTAGCTAGGGGTACGAGTGCCAGGACTTTCCCCCTGCAGTGGGTTTTATACAAGCGAGGTGGTCCTAGCTGTCGGATACCAGCAGGCACGCTGCTGTTCCCTAGCATCTTTCAAGGCACCTCTAAAATGGATGCAACCGATTGCAAAGAATGAAGCTCTTCTTACTTAAACAGCACATTTGATTGCAGGAACAAAGCAGCCCAATTCCCCAAAACATTTATAATTACCCTCCCGTAGAGAGCCTTGTCCCGCAGAGCAAAACTCATGCAGGAAACAGAATGACAAAAAACCTAAGAACGTACATGAATAGTTAGAGCAAAGGCAGAGCAGCCCGGGAGGACTCCCAGTGGCATTCCACACTAGAACGACTGGGCTCCCACTGGGGACTGGAACTGGACTTGCTGGCTTTGGAGCACAAGCAAAATAACAACGGCACAAGTCCTTTAAAGTCATTAGGATGGAAAATAAAGTCCTCCTTGTCTTACAGCAGGGAGTCTTTACTCTTCCCTGTCACTACAAGGGACGAGAAGTTTGCCATGTTTCTTTTTGCAGTTCGCTGCTTTAAGCATGCCAACGCTTCCCATTTGGGCAGCCCAATCTCCCCACTATGGAGTAGGGCACTTGGCTTTGACCCATCCATCCACGCTGAAATCCTCACAAAGCAGGGAATTTAAGAAACTTAATAGCATGGACAAATGTAACGGACAAACAGTTAACACGAAAGTTTATACAAATAGTGGTTAACTGCATTTACCAGAGGCTCACACTGAGCATTGCACCAGAGTTTTGATCTACAGCAGAAAACAGACTAGTTTTCTAGTGTTCCTCCTCATTTGGGTTTACATGAAGTATGTTTCATGACTTTGGTTACCTTAAATCATAGCTCACGCAGAAAGTATTAGCACCTGAAAATGAGTGATGCATGAGTCTTTAGAAAAGGTAGGACCCCCACTTTAGTGTTTCAAAATCTTCACTGCTGCAGAGTTAATAATGCCTTTGTGCTC
The DNA here is from genome assembly GCA_013400535.1 of Scopus umbretta. NCBI lineage: Eukaryota > Metazoa > Chordata > Aves > Pelecaniformes > Scopidae > Scopus > Scopus umbretta. The sequence continues at coordinate 10,332 of VZTL01068724.1, read as the reverse complement.
TCCTGTCGCAGCATGCGAGTGTAATGCCACGGACTGAAAGATCTTGTGCAGAGAAAACCTGCAGAGCTTCACCAGAATGTGTGGTTCCATACACCTGTAAAAGAGCTAGAGAAAGGAGTGAATAATAAAGTGACAAAGTTTACTGATGCTACTAAGCTATTCAGGGTAATAAAAATAGCAGCCGACTGTGAAGAAATGGAGGACTTTGTGTGAAAAAGCAGCTGAACATTACAGTGAATTTGGTCTGCCTGGTTTAGGAAAAAGCACCGTCCTAAGTCTAAGATGACAGGCTCCGAACCGACCATTAGCAATCGGAAAGACGAGCTCAGAGTTACCATCTCTAACTCTAGGAAAATGCCTATCATCCAGAAAAGTAAACATCATTCAGAACGGATCGTTATGCCTTTATACAAACCCCGAGCTGCACCTCTAGGCTGAACAGTGTGTAGCTCTGCTCCTCTCCATCTCTACGGGCACGCAGAAGAACTGGAAAAGGGTCAGAGAAGAGCAACAGGGACGAGCAAAGGAGAGAAGGGTTTTCATCTGCAGAGCCCCTGTGCTCTAGTTCTCAAGCCTGGAAGAGACACAACTGTAGAAGCTGAGCAGGCACGGAGAGCACATCAAAATCAACTGCTCACCACCTCTTCCAGCACAAGAACTAGGGAGTATCACATCAGGCAGACTCAAAGCAAACCGAAAGGATGTGCTTCTTTACACAATACATAATTAAGCTGAAGAACTTGCTGCCGCAGGATCCTGAGGATGCTCAAGGAATGCATCAACATCTTGGACAAGAAGAGAAATCATGAACCGTTAAAGACAAAGATACAGCCTCTGGGTGAAAGAAATTCCCGAGCCACAAATTGTTAAAGGCAATGAAAACCTTCAGAGATTGATAAATATGTGCTTGCACTGTCCTTACAGGCATTTACTCTTGATCGTGTTATCATTAGAGGTACACGGAGCTTTTTCCTTAGAAAAAGGAAGTAAGGATGCTCGAGCAATGTCTCTCTACATGCCCATCAGATCTGCAGATCTTGCAGCCACAAGGGATGCAGCGTTAGACTACACAGAGTTACCGTCTGACCCACTGCAGTTGTTCCTGTGTTTAAGGCTAAAATACTGCCTCCATCCCAAATAAGGCAGAAGAAATACTTCATGCTACAATAAAAACACACAATATTCTGTATAATGAAAGGACAAGGAGTCTATTTGCCTACTTCTGTCAACCATGAAGAGCTGAATTCACAAGCTCAAGTAAAAGAGCGAATACTCCCTACAGCCCTTTGTGTGTACCCTCATTTTATTGCCACTCGAAAGAGAGCACATAGCAGTACTCACTGGAACATGGTTTTCTATTTCAACTCCCCCCCCCCCCCCCACCTGCAG
>VZTL01068722.1:31913-43189 GCA_013400535.1 Scopus umbretta | reverse complement strand
CCTCCATCCCTTCCTCCATCCCTTCCTCCATTCCTCCCTCCCTCGATCCCTCCCTCCACCTATGCCTCCCTTCATCCCTCCATCCCTCCGCTGCCCAGGAACAATGCGCGCTCCCCTCGGCCGCTGCCGCACGTCAAGCGCACGCTGGAGCGCTCGCCTTCAAAACAGTCGTGGTGATGAGGCGCTGATGGCAATTTTTACTTAGGAGCTTTGCCTGAAAGGTCCTTTTCTTTTTCCTTTTTTTTTTTTTTGATACGTGCTTTTTCCACTTGGGGGACAAAAGGCCCTTGGGGAAAAAACCCAGACAGGTTATTAAATAGCTTTGTACTGTGTGTTCCAGCATAAATTCTCCTGCTTTTGGAGACACTGTGTGCTGGTTTTCATCATTCCTGGTTTCACTCTGGGATCACAAAAACGAGCGTTATCATTAACTGGATCCCGGTTTTGCGACAAACAGATTCCAGGGGTGCGAAAGTGCTGAACTGAATTCACCAGAGAACTTGGGTGCGCGTGGTGTTTAATTTGGATGCCTGCTCTCTGTGGAGGGTGCGTGAATACAATAACGGCTCAGAACTGATTTACTGATGCCATGCATGGGAATGGCCGAGGTTTTTCCCTGATTTCCCTCCAACGCGCTCCCCACCGGCGCCCACGGCCGGGAGCTGGCTGGGTCGCTGCTCCGGCGCGCGCCCAGGGATGACAGGGAGCCGGGTTTGCCGTTCCCGGATGCCAGCGTGCGGCTCCGGCGCCTGTTTGTTCTTAGAGGTGGTTCTGAATTAAACATTTCTGCGGGGTCTGAGGCCCAGGAGTTGTTTATCACATTAAACATTTGTTTTAGCTCTCTTTAGCAGAAGTGTGTTGACATTTTCTCTTGGGGGACTGCTGGGGATAATGAATGGCATGTACTGTATTGTGTTCCTCGGAAAGCCGCGGGGTCCTGCAATAACATAAACACCCAGGGCTGAATTCATCCCAGATCCGAGAGGAACGGGCTCGGTGTTTATATCAATGCCGGTCCTGAGCCACGGCTTGCATTTAAAGTTTATTATTGATTATGAAAACGTCCCTGTTAATACGTGTCAGATATTTTTTTTTTCATTATTTTGTTGCTGACAGCTGCAGTTTCACTCCCTGCTCCGGGGTTTAGTCGTAAAGCTTTCACGGAGGAGAAGGAGCGAGCTGGGTGGGTTTCGGGGCGGCTCGGCCCGGGGAGGAGCAGCCACGGGCTCTCCCCGCTCCCAATTCCTTTCCTCTGGAGCGGGGAAGGGTTTCGCAGCCGCCTTTGTTCTCCCGCGGAGCCCCCGCCGCATTCTTCCCTTTTGCCATTATCATTTTGGTTAAACAGAAAGGCAAGTTGTGTACCATATGGATCATGTTAACAATTGCTTATCTGGAGCCGGTGTTTTCTCCTCCCTCCCTTTCCCCCGGCCTTTTTCTCCCTTCTGAGGTCTGGGTTGGGGCTTTAACAGCGTCTTGGGTTCGGTGCCGGTTCGACGCGGTCCCGTAACCCAAACTTCTCCTCTTGCGTCCCGTCAGAGTTAACTCCCCAAGTTAAAACACGGAATAAATGCTGAGAAATCTCCAAAGCGGGTTTCCCCAGATGCTCTGAAACACAGAAAACGGCTGTCGAAGAAACCAGCGCGTCTGCGTTCATAGATTCGTGCCTGTGGCCAGCAATGGGCTTCTCCCCCGGTGCAGCTGAGGCTCCGTTTGCCTTTATCTGGGGAGGAGGATGATGGCCGGGAGCTGATCCTGACGCTGCTTTGCGTGTTTGTACAGACGGATACAAGCAGGCGCTGTGGTTTTCCCAAATCCCCCCTTCAGGCTGCCTAAGCGGGCTGAAAGTTTTCAGCCCTCACCCCGCATCCATCCTCCGCTCCAGGGCATTTCAGTAGCCGCTGGGGAAAAAAAAAAAAGAAAAAAAAAAAGGAGGCTGTTATTTTGGGTGCCCAAACACAGATGCGAGGGCCTAACCTTAGGCCAAGGGAGTGGCCATCGGGTCACTTAATTCACCTCCTCCTTCCCCCGTGGAAAAGGTAAACACAAAAGCCTCCGGGAGCATTCGCCTTCAAAGCCGGTATCGCATCCCGCAACAGCGCCGGTGGATTAGAAGGAATAAAACAAACGATTCTGCACGGCCCATCGTCACCTCCGTAACGACGGCCTCTCTACTGTCGTTCAAAAAAATTCCTGGAAGGAGTCTGGAAGCGTGTACTGTGTCTCGCTGGCATTTGCAGATACTGTGGACTTTATTGGTATTAAGTGTTTTTGCATCCTCCTAGGGGAGGAGATACTCCTGAGGGTAGAAATGCCACCTCCAGATTTTTCTGCAAACAGCTGGATACTCTCCTTTCTTCCCTTCTGTCTCTGCTTTTCTAACGGTTTGGGGTTTCTGCACCTCCCTGCTTTCGCCCCTGCCTCTGGAAGGAGATGGGTTTTGTGCAGGGAAGGAGAAATCCCTCAATCCACAGTTTATGGCAGCAGATGCGGGAGCACTGGATTTGAGTGACGATTCCTAAAGGGAATTTCCCTGCAGATGACATTAATGCATCTAGAGAAGCGATAGTGACCCTTGCGCAGTGCTGACCCTTGCATTTATGCCATTGTAAACACTTTTCAGTTATATTTTTTGAGCTCCAGTGATTATATGGCTGGAAGCGGAGCTTTGCTGTTTGACAGGGCCGTCAGGGAGGCTCCTTTTGTCATCCCGGGGCAGATCCCGTCGCATCTGGCCAAATGTCAGCTGGAATTTTGCAGCGGGCAGGAAAGCTTGAGGCTCGTAGCTCCGAGCATCTCATTTGCTCGGTGGGCTCCCTTCCTCCGCTCCAGCAAACAGCCCCAGCTCAGGTGCCGGTGAGGCAGGTCCTTCTCTTGTAGCTTTTCAGCAAAATAAAGATGTTTTTCTTCCTTTTGGGGTATGGAGGGGCGTGCTGGTTAATGCACATGTTCAGCAATTCTCCGGTGCTCTGGCTCCGGAAAGCTCAGCCCTGGTGCCGCTGGTGCCGTGCGGTCACTCGTGTGTGTCCCCGGGCATCTGGCACTCTCGTCCCAGGGGACACGTGTGCCAGCGGCGGCACCCAGCTCCGGATCGAATGGAGCCATTGGAACTAAAGCAGACTTTGTTAACATTAAGCAGGAAAATTCCCAATGCTGGATCAGCAGCCGAGCAGGGAATAAACCAGTTCTTCCCAGTGCCAGCCCTGGCAATTCCCAGTCCTGAGAAACAGTTTATCCCCTTGCAAGGTCTTGCTGCCGCGAGTTCATTGCCGTGATTACTTCTGGTATATTTTCCTATTGCTTTTTCCTTTGGACTCAGCTTGCTGTCGTGCTCCGGGGCGATGAGAAGGGCTCTCCCCGCTTTTCTTCCTTGCACTCGGAACCCTGAGCAGGATCGTGGTGCTTTTTCCATGCTGTGAACCCCAGTCTTGATTTGCAGAGGATGGTGCTGCATGCGTGAGTGCCGCCCAGCAGACCTGCCCAGGGACGGCGGTGCCTCGGCAGCTCTCGGCTCGGGTCTCCTCTTAATGGGAGCAAGAGTTTAAAGCCAGCGTCGGCTCTCCGCAGCAAAGTTTATTTTGCTGTGTAGCGAGGGTGTTGTAAAATCTCTCTCCTGGCCTTGTGGCCTGTCATCAGCTGAAGTTAATGTTGGTTAAATTGTACAGATCGCTAGCACAATTTTTCCTCCAGTGGTGCATGCCTCGGGTCGCTTATCAGCAACCCCTGATCTTTATGGGGGCCCTAATAAACCCAGCCAAGGCCTCGCAGATGCTGCTGACTTATAGTTGAGAGCAGGGGAGGACGCAAATTAAAGGTTTTCTTCCTAGCTCCTTTCTCCCAAGGACAGACAACTCAATCGTGGAAAAATGGAGCATGTGTGTTTAATTACAGTGATGCCATCCTGGCCTGTGTTGTGGTGGTGCCTGGGGCCCCTCGCCCTGGGCCAGGGTGCTGGGGTGCACGCCCGGGTGGGATGCTCAGCTGGCGGAGGTGTGGTACCCAGGCGAGTGTTTTCCCTCACAAGAGAAAAGAGCCACTTTGGGTTTTTCTTTTTTTCCCCCCAAGAAAGTGAAAACTAATGTCAAGACAAATTGCACTTTAACCTACACTTGTCTTGCCTACAAAAAAAAAGCTGAATAATAGCTGAATAAGTACCCCTTTCCCTGCCCCGGCTGCACTCAGAAGAGGAGCCCGCTCCTCACAAAGACTTTGCTGTGTAAATAGATGAGAGGTGCAGCGGCAGCACCGAGCTGGAGGGGACTCGTGGCATCAGGAGACACTGGAGCCCGGGTCCTCTCCCTGTGATTAATCTTTCTCGGCATTGCTTTAGGCCTCTGAAGAGCAGTGGGACCGGCTGCTTTGTCTGCTGCCTCGGCTCTGCCATGGCGAAGGGATGTTCCCATCGGAAGCTGTTTCTTTCCTTTGGAAAGAGTCTGCAAAGCACTTGACTCTGCTCCCCACGTCCTGCTGCCTCCCAGAACGGGATAATGTGGGTGTAATTGATGGTGAGAGGACTAATGGCTGCAGAAATGTGTAATTAAAGGCCAGGGGTGACGTGCTGCGAGGCTGTGCTGTGCTCGGGAGGTTAGAAAGGTTGAGTATGTTTTGAAGGGCTTGAGCTGCACGGTCCCGCCTTGGGAAGGCAGGTCGCCCTGTTCGGGGTGTCCCATGTGCCCGGCGCTTGGTGTCATCGGGGGGGACACCAAGCTCCCCAGGTGACCCAGCCCCGCACGGTGAGGCAGCAGAGCGCTGTGCGTGCAGCAGCATCCCCACTGTGGATGTAACCGGGACAGGTTTAGGTGTGTGTGTGTGGGTTTCTGGCATCGCGGTGGCTGTGTTCCCATAGTCTGGCTGGATCTGAAATTGCCAAATCCCTGGGACCAGCCCTGTCCTGCCTCCCGTCCCCTGTGCCATGTCCCCATCCCAGCCCTGTGCTCCAGCTGGTTCCCAGAGCATCTCCTCCTCCTCCCTCCAAATGCTGAATCAGTCCGCGTGTTGCAAACATAAATCTGCTAAAATGCCGACATGCCGTGAGCGGGTTGGGCTTTGCTAGACCTGGCAGCCCTCAGCTGTGCCGCAGGGATGGGGTGATCGCTCTGAGCCCATGCTCTCCCTCCTGGGGACCCCCTGGGGCTGCACCCCGATCCCCCGGGTGAATGAGTAACAGCGGTGGGAAGGACGTTGTGCCCGGGATGGGTTTATGGCAACCTGAGAGCATGCCGAGGTGCCGCAGCCCTGGCTCTGCATGTGGATAAGCCCCAGGGGCTTGGTGCCGGCGTTGCCGTGCCGGGTGAGGAATGCAGGAGATGTGGTTATGGGGCAAACGGTGCAGCTGCGTGTCATGGCATCCTCCGCGTCCGGCTCTGCCCGGGACGTCCCTCCTGGCGGGAGGAGGACGATGCTGCGCCCACGGCTCACACCGAGCCCTAGGGCTTGCTCAGATGCCGGTGTGAGCGGCATGGCCGTCCGGGTGTTATTTCAGTATTTCCTCATGTACGTCCCAGCCAGCGCGGGCACCTGCACGGTCCCTCTGCCCGTGCCGCTGTCAGGGACACGGCGATGCTTTGTGTTACACTTTGCACCTTCACGCTCTTAGAAAAACAGGTTTTAGCAGCTGCGGTGAAGTCCCAGCAATGTAAAAATAAATTGGGAGCTGGAGATTTGGAGGTTTATTGGAGATGCCACCAAATACTGAGATGTAAAAGATACCTTTTGAAGGGTTGTTCCTATTTTCCACCGTAGGTGTTGCGGATGCTTGGGGTCGATGAGTGCAACATCCGTGCGGCACAACCTAGGTGCTTGGCCACGGAGGCCGGTGGGCAGCGCTCACAGGAGTGAATATCTGCTAATATAAAGATATTTCCATTTGCATCTTAATTGCCACCAACCCGAGCAGCGAGGCAGGGCCCAGCCATGGGGCCGAAGCTGCCGGCTCTGTGCGGGCTGGGCTTGGGTCGCAGCGTGGCCGCTGTTTGGCCTGAGCCAGGTACGTGCTCCAGAAATAACATCATTATGGATCTGACCTTGGGCTGTTCACATCATCCTCCTACAAGGTGATTACTTTTTAATGAGTGGCTGCTGAAAAGGGAGGAAAATGAATTATTTCTGCCGTAGGATTAGCTCTAGGAGACAGGAGCGGCGCTGCCCGGATCGATAGGCTCTTGCGTGGAGCCAGCCCGGCACCAAACTTCTCCCCGATTTCCTGGCAATGTCTTCACCCCGACGCTGCTGCCACCTTATTATTCTTTAACCTTTTTTTATTTTTGAGCAGCCACGCTGTAGTGGGAGGTTGAGACGTTTGCATCCCGTGCTATATAATGATATATAATTATAATTGGCTTATAATAGCCACATATCTGTGCAAACTCCTGGGGTGCAGAAGGTGGGAGACATAGGGGTGGCTGCTCCGAACGTGCCACACAGGTCCCCAGCGTCAGAGTCTGTCCGTCTGTGCAAGCGCAGGCATACGGGAGACGGGAGCCACAGCCTCGGGCGTGGATGAGGGCAGCAGTGTCAGCAAAGAAAGAAGCCAAAAAAAGGGAACTTCTGGAAAATCCATTAGTGAATGGAGTGCAGGAGGGAGCTCGGCTTTTCAGGCTGCTGAGGCGGTGTTTAAAAAAGAATCCGCGAGTCAAAAGGCTTGTGAAAACAAAAGCCACCGAGAGAGGCCTCCCCCAGCCCAGTTCGGGCAGGGCTGGCTGGGAGAGGGTGACGCTGCGGGTGCCGTGGGCAGGGAAGGTGGTCCACAGGGGATGGGGACGGGATCCGTCATCCCGCAGGGTGTGTGACGACCGCGAGAAAGGAGATGCAGAAATGATGGAAAAGAGGAGTTTTTTGTTCAATTCCCTGCGGCGCGCGCTGCCCGGCAGGGCATCGAGGCGGAAAATGCAACTGCGTTGTGCGGTGCTGGATAGGGCTGGGAGGCTCCCCAGAATTAGAGTTAATTAAGATTGATTCGTTCCGTGGAGTAGATGAGCTGGAGCGTTGCTGCTACCGCTGCGGACAGGCTCTAGTGCACGGGGCAAATTATCTCCCTGCTGCAGCCCGGTTCCCGCGTCCGCCGCAGCCCCCGGCACTGACCCTGGCCCAAGGCCAGATATTGGAAAAGATAGACCAAGGGCTGGTGGCTCCTGCCTTGGCTTTTGGCCCTGGGGGAGTTTGTTATTGAAGCTTCATTGGGAAAAACACCCTGGGAGGAGAGGGCTTGGGCAGGAGCGGCGGGTGCCCAGTTCCTTGGTCTCTTCCCAAGCTGCAGAGCATCTCCTGCGCTTAATGACCTTCATCCAAGTGCTCGTGGGAAGATGAAATGCAATGGCAGTGCTATCTTCTTGGAAAAATAAGTAATTTAAAATCGTTTTCAGCCTTCTGGGGTTTATGGGTATATCAGGGTTTGTAGACCCCCCACCCACAGCATCTGCCCCAGGTGTGCACAGCGCTGGGTGCGGATCAGACCACGGCTCCCCAGGGTGCAGCAGCAGTCCGGCAGCTGGGCTCAGTGTCCAGAAGAGCATGGATCCCCAGATGTTTCCTTCTGTGGGTTCAGGTGGGGTAAAACAGTCCCTCTCAGGGGGGATGTGGTGAGTCCTGATGGGTTTCGACAAGTGGTTTTGAATGGAGCGAGGTCAGGACAAGAAGTTTTTCAGAGCAGCTTCTGCCTGTTTGCTGACAGCACATCCTTTGCTAAGTGGCTTCTGTAGGACCAGAGATGGAGATGGTATAAAGATACCTTGACAAACTATTTCTCTGCATCCCCATATAGACCACGTGAATATGCACGCACACAGCCGAAATCTCCGCAGGTGGTTTCACATGGCATGTTTCTAGATGGGCTTGAGGAGGAGATAGCCGTGGTCACATCTGTGCCAAGCCCAAATGGGAGAAGCAACGTCCTTGCCTCGCCGTGTCCTCCAGCCTCCCTGTGGGTTAGGGGCAGAAGCAGGAGGCAAAGTCCCGCTGCCTGTGTGGGACCGGGTGGTGGGATCGGGAGCTTTGGGGTACACTCACCACCCTCGCTGGCTTGGCCGTTGTTATGCAGATTGCATGCAAATTGGGTACGTTTGACCTCCTGACCTTTTTATGGGGCCACGTCTGTTTGGGGAAATGGTTCTGCTGATTAGAAATGGATTTTCCTCTCTAATGTAATCCTCCGAAAATGGGCTGGGTCCAACCCCAGGCCCCGGGGAGCTTGTCTGGAGCATCAAGGAATGAAATTTTGGTGAAGGGCTTCAGTCCCGACAGGGATCTGAGCAGCACCCATGGGCCGTGGCGCCCTTCTCTGGGGCACGCTGAGGTTTCTCCTGCACCTTGAGCATCTGCCCTGAGTTGCCCTTGAGGGGTGGTGGACTTCGATGACTTGAACGTTCAGTGATGCTCTTTACTAAAAACCTCTTTCCTACCTGAGGACCGTCCTTCAAGCAGCAGTCTGGTGGAGACCACAGCTGGAATGTCGCCCCAAGGAATGTCCTACAGCAGACGAGGTGGGTCAGGGCAGGAGAGTGTCTGCTGGAGAAGCGACGGCGTGGCCAGGAGTGGGGATGCTGTTGGAGGGAGCCGCATTTTGCGTGCGCTGAAGCACACCCGTGGCAGGGAGTGGGCAAGACGGTGCTGGATTAATGCAATAATTAATCTTTTGGGATTAATGTTGCTCTTCGAAGCACTGGAGGGAGTGTGCTGGTGGTGTGGCAGAAGCAGGGAGGGTTGGGGCTGTCCCATCTTTCAGTGGTTTCTAGACCCAAACAAATAGTTCAGCAGCTTTGTCCCGTGTTCCTGGGGGTGGGTGCAAGGCTGAAGCCCAGACCTCAGCAGGCCTGAGTGGTCCATGAGACCCGGAGACAAGTGATGTTAAGAAAAACATAAATAGCAAGAAAGAGGCTGATTTTTTTTTTTCACTTTTTTTTTGTTTTTAGGTCCCTTTTATTGCTTCTTTTTCTCCTATCTGTCCTTGAAAGGCAGAGCAAGATTCCTCAAATCCACTAACTGCATCAGCTCATTATTAATAATATCTGGATTTTATTGCCGTATCCCCTTGATCTGGGGATTCCCGGGGCCACGTGCTGCGTACAGTTTCCTCCCGGTGACATTCAGCTGAGAGTTTCTCCTCTCGCCGTGACAGATGGGTGATGCTCAGCTGCTGCCAGGCTGAGCGGATCCATATTAATTTTTCATTTGCCGGCCGGGTGCTGGAGCAGCACAGATGGGCGACGGCCCGTTGGTCACTCCCGGTTCGTGCTGGTGTCCAGCTGCTCTGCACTTGATATATGAGTGGACAAAGCGGCCGCTGGAGCCTTCGGCTTGCGCCGGCCGGCATAGAGGTTGTTTCTCCTGGGGGTGGGGAGAGGGCACGGTGGGAGTTAGCCTAAATCCTTTTAACATATGTACATTGACCCTGCTCTGATTGCAATACCATCCTTCGCTTTGTCGGCACTGGTTAGGAGGGAACTGGGAATGTGGCGGACAAAGAAATGCAGCTCCCCAATGGATTTGCCAAACAAGCCAAATTTGCCTTGGAAAACTTGATGTTTGCGCTCCGGCAGCATGCCAAGAAATTGGCTGCCCGGCCTCGGTCTGCAGGGGAGGGCTGGGGGATTTAAACGTCTCACCCTTTGCAGGTGCTGCCGGGTATTGCACTTGGGTTATATCACATTTAATTGTGGCTTTGTGCTCTCCTTGCCCTGGTCCTGGCTTTGGGACCAGCTCTGCCACCAGTGTAAATCGCTGTTGGGCTGTTTTGCCGATTCTGGACCCGCCATGTAGGGATTTACTGGAGATGACAGGTATCTAGCTTAAATGTGTGTATCAACGTGCAGAAATATTGCTATAATCTACAGGATTAATGCTGAAACATTTCAGAAACGTTGCCACAACCCTCAGGTCCACAGTGAGTGTAAATGGAGTGTCTGCATGGGTTATAACGCTCCTTTATGATTTGACTCGCTGTTGCACTTTGCCTACACTGCTCTTAGGAGGCACAGACAAACCCCAGCCTGGGACGAGCTCTTGGAAGCAGAAGCTGAAAAGATCATCAGGAAATGGCTCATTTAAAAGAAGAAAAAGTCATTTCCCTGCTTCCTGTTCACTGAGCAGGCTTGATTCCTAGCTTGCCTTTAGCCTTGAAGACATCGCTGTGGCTGCTGCAAGACCCGGAGCATCTCCGCACGGATGCTGACACCTCTCATTGCCACGAATCCAGCTGCAGCAATGGAGTTTTGCCACAGGAGTTGCGTTGATATGAGGCTGCGTTCATGCGGTGGGTGCTTGGTCTAGATAACTTGTCTGGGCCCACCTTCAGGTGCTGGTAGCAAAATCCAGCCCAGAAGATCCATCGTGCACAACGTCCCTGATATGAGAGGTATCGGTGAAGGCTGGGCTGTGAAACAGGACTCCCAGCATCCAGGTTTGCTCCCTCTGGGCCCAAAGTTTGCGCGTCAGAGAATTAAAAACCTGAAAACTTGAGCAGCCCCTGGAACCAGGATGGGCTCTCCCTGCCTGGGAAGCCGACTGCGTCGGGCCGTGCTGCTGCAGGTAATTGCAGGGATAACGAAACCGCTCAACATCTTTTGAAAAAAAGCATAAATCCTCCAAGCTGGCAGCTCTGCAGAAAAAGGAGCCGTCAGCGTTTAAACCAGCAAGGCAGTGGCAGCACGAGCAAAGCACCATGCAGGCAGCTCATCGGCTCGTTCCTGCACCGGGAGCCAAAGGGCAGCAGCGTCTGCTCCCTCGCAAGGCCTGGGATGCAAGGGCTGTCCAAAGGGACATCAAGACACATCCAGAGCTTGCACTGCAGGGCTGCAGGTTGCTGGTGTGCTGCAGCGTGCTGCAGCTGGGGTGACCTCCTCTGGGGTCCTGGGTGCTCGGCTGGATTAAACCCTGGCTTTAGTCCATCCTCAGCTTGAGCGTGTTTGCTCTTGCGTGCGCCCTCTTTTTCTTTGCTCGCCAAATCCATTCCAACCCTCTCCTGATCCCCCTAGGGATGCTGGATTGCTGCAGCCATCAGCATATGCTGCCTGCCGGTCATCTCTGTATTTGCCTGTGTAGGTTTTGCCGTGAGTTTTTGTGCACCAGCATTAGCCATGGGTGCACGTACGTGTGGCTGGGGCATGAGCATATAAAATAAGTGTACAGGCGTGCGTGCGTACGTGGCATGCTCTGCATACAGCGGCTGCGGATGAGATATTTGTGCTCCAACAAAGATGGCCCGCGCAGGGATGCTGCCCGGGGCAGCCCTGCGTCCCCGCGGCCTCATGGCTGTGCCTGAAATCCCCGGGGCGAGAGCTTTTCCA
>VZTL01068722.1:14766-25390 GCA_013400535.1 Scopus umbretta | reverse complement strand
TTGATTTTTTTTGTTGTTGTTGTTTTTTTTAGAGCTATATATTGTACTGGGGGAGGCAGCTGCTCCGCTGCCGCCCACTGGCACCGGCCGCTGCTCAGAGCAGCCCCCCCCAACCTCAGGGTCTGCGCACGCAGAGGAGACGCACCCCTTATGGGGGCTCCCCTCCCCATTGTAGGAGTGAGGTGTCTGCCAGCTTTGGGATGTTTTCCCAGGTTTTTTGCAGTTTCCCATTGAAGCGTGCGCAGGCGTGTGCAGGCAGCTGCCTGCGTGCAAAGGGCATTACGGGGGCAGACGCCTCTTCCTCCAAAAAGTGGTACTGAGTTCCTGAACCTTTTTATTATTATTATTATTATCATATTTGACTTTGTACACTCTCTGTAACCATTTCTACCTCATTTTGCAACATATTGTACATGAAAGTATTTAATTCATGTCTTATTAATGTCTGAAAAAGAAATGCTTTTGAACTGTAATGGTCTACCTCAAGAAATGCTGTATTTTAAAAAGAAAAGTATTACACAGTATTAAAGAGATTACATGAACGCCCGGCTGAGCGCCTGCGATGCCTTGTCCCAGCCCGCTGGAGAGGGACCCCGGGGGCCCAGAGCAGAAATAATTGTGGCAATTAGCGCGGGGGCTCTAGGGTGTTTCCGTGGGTGGGAGGGTGAGGAATCCGGTGCCGTAGCCCCCCGTACGGGAGGGGACGCGGTGTATCCCTGGCTGGTGGCCGGGAGGTGCCCGGAGCCTTTGTGCTGGTGCTGGCGCATCCGGAACAATGCGGCAGCTCCGGCCTTTTATCGGGACCCCTGAGGTTACTGCGGTATGAATAAATTACTTGGTGGATGGGCTGCGGAGTCACAGACCGGGAAAATGGGAAGAAGGCTCCCTCCTCCTCCTCCAGCAAAGGGAGGCTCGGCTCCTCTCCACCTCCTGCAAGGGACGCTGTGTGCAGCCCCGCTCCCAGGCCTCGCAGATGCTGTTTGCGCTTTGCGGCTTTGCTTTGTCCAGCCCCACGGTGCCGGGCTGAGGTTTGTGGTTTGCCTTGGCCAGCGATGCCGGCAGCACCGGGCCAGGTGTTGGCTTTGAGGGGCCTCCTGGCTCGGCCACGGCCCGCGGTGTTTGGTTTTTGTTGCCGGGCCCGGTGGTGGCTGACACAGGGTCTCCGTCTGTGAGCAAAGTCCCATGGCAGTGGGATGGGGAGATGGGGAGCCCCTCACCCGGGCTGCGCTGCAGCATCCAAGCTGGTTCTCCCACCTGGGATAACAGCATCCAGCCACACTCTGCCCACCCCAGCCAGGGAAAATGCCAGGCTTGGCCACGGGCTGGCCCCGACTGGGACGTGCTGGCACAGGGACGCAAGGCAGACGCTTCCCGACATCCCAGGTCACTAAAATGAATTTGCAGCTGGATTCTGACCTTTTGGAGACTCAGTTCCACAAAACTTGTGAAACCTGCCTGTTCTCCCCAAATCCAGGCCAAGTCCTGTGTGGGACATGCTGGGCTAATGGCGCCGGCATTCCTGGCATTCCTCCCCAGCCCAGCCACATGTGCCGCTCGCCTGCTGTCCTCTTCACCGGGATGCTGGGACATACACAAGTGTTTCCTCCTGCCCCATCAGCATGGTACATCTGCCCCGGCTGTGTTTTCCTCCTGGGGAGACCCAGGGGATGGTCCTGGCTCCTCCACCTTGGTGCTGCCTGGACCTCACTGAGAGATGCTCCCGAATCTTTTGGCAGCAAGGACAGGGAGGAGCATTTCCGGGGGTGGTGGCAGCAAGGTGATGGCAGTATCGGTGTTAGTCCTGAAATCTGGCATCCTTAGGGAAAAAACACCCCATTGTTGGTGCAAAATTGAACATTACAAGGATGGGGCTCGCAAAAGCCATCCAGGACCGTGTGCTCAGCGCTGCTTCTCCCATCAGGGCTGCAGGAGAAGGACCCTTCATGTGGTGGCAAGAGCAGAGCAGTGAGCAGGGGTTTGCGTGTTTGAGTTTCCTTCTGGAGCAAGAGTTAATAAGGGTATCAAGGAAAAAGTGGTCTCGCTAGAAAAGCCTGTGTGATGGCCACTGTCCCCGGCTGGGTTTGGCGTTTTCATACCGAATTTGTTCATTTTTGTGTTGGGTGCCTGGCTCGTAGACAGGGGGTTTAACGAGGGAAACTGCGTGGCTCTGAGCCCGTCTGATACCACAGTTCAGCTCTCAACAAGGCAGAAACTGCTGGAAAACCCTCCTGTGAGTCCTCATGGAGCGGGGTCAGGGCAGGGGCTGACACCCCGGCGCAGGGGAGAAGGACCCATCCTCACCCCAAAACCCTACCCCTAGGCGAGGCAGCTGCGGTGGGAGGTGTTTGCTTGGTGGTTTTGGGGCTCTGCAGCTGCGGTTTCCCATCTTCTCCATGCTAATGCTCCCAGAGGAGTTGCATGGACCCCGTCCCTCCATCCCCATTAGCGCTCCTGGGGAGATGGGATGCTTTTTGGAGCTGTGGTGCCATGGCTTTCCCCTGCCCCGGAGCAGGGCTGCCCATCATGATCGTCTTGATCAGGGTCCTAGAAATCCTTGTGGCAGGATGAGGCCCTTGGGCACCAGCACATCCGGCAGCTTTGCTGCTTGGAGGATGCTTGGAGGAAGCAGATGCCTCACGGAGCTGGGAGAGGCAACGACGGAGGATGGAGCTCCATAGCGTGAGGCCATTGGGGAATTGCTCCTTCTTCTGCTCTTTGGTCCTGGCTGCTTCCTGCGGCCCCGGCACAGCCCCGTGGCCTGACCCTTCGCGCTGGGGCTCGTCGGGGAGATCTGGGGAAATCGCAGCTTTATCGCCACCTTGATTAAAAAGCGGGTGCGCTGGTGGTGCGTGGCCGGAGCTGCATTGCCACCTCGTGGTTATGGGGTCCTAGCCCGATCCCCGAGCAAAACCACTTCGGTTCAACTCGACTCTGCTCCATCGATTTGGGATAGGAGGGGAAAATACAGGTTCCCAGTGGGATGTGTGGGTGCTCCATACCCCCTCCTTGGGCAGGGAAAGGGGAGCTGCTGCCTTTGCCTTGGGGCCTTCGGGAGATGGGAGGAGGGTGATGGAGACGTCCAAGGGGAGCAGCGGCCTTCCTCCATCCCAGCTTTTGCAAAAATACTGGCAGGGACGTGGGGACGGCACCTGCTGAGTCCAGATAGACCCAACCGAGCTGGGTCCCATGGGCACAGGCTGCATGCACGAAGCAAAAGCTGCTGTGCCTGGATGGAGGGAGGGATGGATGGATGGATGGATGGGAGGGATGGACAGACAGACAAACATCACTGCCAATGATAAAGGTGCCCCAAAATGCCTCGCAGACAGCATTAAATTTCCAGCCCTTTGGTTTGGCTCTGCTGGGAATCGAGGGACTGTTTAATCTGTGCCCATGTCCCCGCTCTGCGAGCGTTTGGTGCCCAAATGGATGGCTCAGATGGGCTGAACTGGGAAGGGGAGGGATGCTGGGGGGGATGCCAGGCTGGAGGCAAGGGACTGAGCCAGGGCACAGCGGTGCGGACAGGAGATGCTCAGTCTCGGGGGTTGACATGACGATGTGCTGGGGGGACAAGGGATGCGTCCCTGGAATGCATGGGCTTGTGAGGTCAGATTGGGGCAGGGGGAGGAGACTTGCTGTGTTCCTGGGCCACCCCGACGCCAAGGGGCACCCAAGCAATGCTGACACCCGTGGGACTCATCCTGCTCCTGCTGGCAGTAAATGGCTGGTGCAAGGACACGGTGGCGGCCAACGTGGGCCGTCACACCATGAGCCGCATCGCTGAGCTGCTGTCCTCCTCCGAGTGCCGCCAGCTCCAGGGGTGGTTGGTGGGGCCTGATGGGGACCTGGAGGAGCAGGAGCTGGAGCAACTCTCCGAGAAAAACAACCCCATCCGCCCCCGCCGCCGCCGGGACCTCCGCAGAACCATGGGATGCTCAGAAGCTCTACGGGACTGGCTGGGGACAGCCGGAGAGGTGACGACCTGGGATCGGCTGGCCCGTGGCCTCCGCCAAATTGGGCGCTCCGACATCGCCCAGGAGCTGGGGAAAAACCTGAACCAGGACAGGAGCCTGGAGCTGCGGAGGAACGTGGAGGAGTACGGCCGCACCGTGCAGCAGCTCACCTCCTCCCTGCTGCTGGAGGGCGAGCGGCACGGTGGGGCGCGGGGCAGGAGAGCCCCGGCCGGGGACCTGGGGGACCTGCGCTTTGAGAGGCGGCCGCCCCCGCCGTACACCCGCAGCCTCCTGGGCTGGGTTGGCCCCGTGGTCTCAGGCATCTTGGGGGGCTTCCTCGCCTCCGTCCTCTTCGCCACGGCTGCCGTGTACTCCTGCCGCTGGACACTGGGCTCGGATGCCACCTGAAATTGGGCGGTCGCCCAAACTGGAGCATCTCCCAGAAGCTACTGGAGGGAAAATGAGGCTCAATAAAACCTCACGGAGGGGCTGAGATCCAGAGACCGTCCCCGTGTGTTCTCCTGGGCAGGGAGGGTCCCATCCTTGGTTTGAGTCCTGCTGGAGCATCCAGGGCTGCATGTCTACCGGCCATCCCCATCATCCCTGGCTGTGCTGGAGATGTCCCTGGTCATCAGAGTGTCCTATGGCAGGGACGGAGCCGGGCAGAGCCCCCTTGGCCACGTCCTCGCTGCAGCACCACGAGCCCCAGCGTGGGGTCTCCCCACCTCCCAGTCTCCCCCCGACCCCAGGCAGGGAGGGGACAAAAACTCTCTGCTGGGTTATTACGCTAAGCCAGCACCTGGGGTTAATTATAATTATTAATTATAACGTTAATTATAATGCCAGTGACCTGATTCGGCATTGCAGCAGAGGTGTTTTGTGCCGTATGGAGTCATCCTGGACAATCTCGGCTTTCCTAAAGCCTGGAACTGGGTGTGCTGAGGAGCCATTGGAGCTACTGAGGGTCTGGGGGCTTCGCTCCCTTCTTGGTCTGTTTCTTACTGCAGGTTTAGTTTTTTCTTTCCATGTCTTAGCTGAGGAATGCCCATGAAGTAATTAAAAACCACAGGCTGTGTGTGAGCGAGGCTCGGATGAGGTTTGTGTTGCTGATGGGGCTGGGGAGGGCAGGATGCGACCCACTGGAGAAAGCAGCCTCACAGGGAAAACTGCCAATAGCTGAACATTTGCACATGGTGCTGAGATGCCTCGCTGGCTTTTTGTGCGTGCATAGACCTAAAACCGCAAAAGCTGGAGGTCCCCAGGTGATGCTGCCAGGTCCGGCTGTGCCTGGCGGGGATCCCCAGGCCCTCGCCGCAGCATCTCTGCTGTCCTGGAGTGCTTGTGGCCTCTCCCTGCCACTGAAATCAAAGCAGTGCATTGAAAAGCGTGGGGGGTGTGGGGACCTAAAGTGCTTTGGATCTGGTTGTAGCCATCTGCATTGCTGTAATTAGAATTAAAACCTGTATTTTGTATCAAGACCTGGCTTGCATCAGCCCAACCACCTAGCAGTGGCATGCAACTACTGGAGAAAGAAGAAGCTGTCAGTGCAGCTTTAAAAGATGAGCGAAACAGTTAACTCCTACTGTAATTTTTTTTTTTCCCTAAATCTAAATGTACCCACTGCCCTTAGAGAGTGCTGTTTCCTGAAGCACCAGCGCAGCCAGTTCCTGGCACAGAGATGCTCCTCTCGGGGCCGCTCCTGACTGTAAGTGAAGGTCAGGGCTCAGCAGCCGCCCCCCTCGTGCTATTGCCGGCCCCAGTGTGGGAATCGCAGCTCCTGGGGGGGAAAGGCTGTTTTGCCATCTGCCATGCCATTCTCCCATGCTGCAGCGCGTCTGCCTTGGCCATGGGGAGCCCGATGAGCAGCTCATAGCCCAGTGCTGGTGGAATGGCAGGGATCAGCGCTTGGAGGATACTGCGTGCCTGATGGTGTTAGAGCTGTACGGGACAATGTCGTTTACTCTGGAGCGGAAGGAGGGACAGTCCCCTGATAGCCAAAGATGCTGCTCGGGGGTTGTAGATCTTCCCTGAGCGGTGTGCGTTTGAAGGAAGCACATGCAGAATGGTTGTGGCAGAATACGTCCCCTAACGCAATTTAGCATTTGGCCTCCCTAAAGCATGAAAAGCCCGAATAGGCCCTGCAAGGGCTGGTATCAGCTTTGCGTTGAAACCGTGTGGGTTTTGAAGCTGTGATTTGCCCCCCAGATGAGGAGCCCAGGTGTTCCTTCAAGGCAGGGGCTGGATCTGGATGTCCACGCTTGAGATCAGCCTGACTTTGTAAGGCCACCGCAGGAGTCCTACCTCTGCTGTTGGCTCCTACTCCTCCAGAAGCGATGACCTGTCTGAGCTGAGGATGGTGGACTTTCAGGGATGTGGGGAGGGCGGTTGCTGCTGCGCAAAGGTAACAGAATGACAGGGCAGCCAGGAGAAGTTGTTAAAACAAGATGGACATACCTCTTTATTGCAAATTCCAACTTAAAAAGATGTACAGTACAAAGGAACTCAAAGTTCAGCCATCAAACTCCCAGCCCGCTGTTTCAGCACGTTCCTCCTCCCTCCTGCAGCTCCATCCCCCTCTTTTCTTCATGTAAAACAGAACAGAGAATAAAACCTAGGAGCGAAAGTGGGGAGCAAGTATAGCATTGGGGAAAAAAAACCAAGTGTGAACAGATTACGCAAAGCAGAAAGACAGCTCTGCCCCGAAGGGAAGGTGGGCGGCTGGAGCCGTGCCTGTTCAGGACATTTGCAGCAGCGTTTTTGTCACCCCCCCGGTGCCGGGTCCGGCTGCGCGTACCTCGGTGTCTGTGATTCTTGATGCATTACACTTGGTCCTAATCAAGCCTCACAACACCCCTGTGAGGTAGGGATTTACAGATGGGTAGAACTGGGACAGGCGGCAGGGAGTCCTCCTTCCCCATGCCCTGCGCCGAGCACGAGGCCGCACTTCTACTGTAGGAGACACCCTCATGCACACCTACTCTGTAAAATCACAATATGCAGCAAACTGGCAAAGGGGAAATGATTTTTGTTTAACTTTACTTGTTTTTAAAAAAAATCAAACCAGTGTTGTTGTCTTTGTGTGACACGTTGACCCAGCGCGGTGCAGGACAGCACAGCCACACTCCGTGTCTTGCAGTGCCAGTGGTTTGCTAGGCTAGCTGGCCTTAACCGAGCAGCAAAATTCACATTTGTTGAATAAATTGGACCCAAACTTTAATAGGAAAGATCATTTTAAGGTGATACCACGGCTATTTGGCTTGCAACAACTTCAAGATAAATCCTGCCCTCCGGGGAGGCAGAGGCACTACCTGGAGCTCGTGCCCTGCTCAGCCCTTTGGGTCAGAAGTGGGAGAAGCTGGAGAGCACGACGGGCTGGTGGTGGGCTGCAGGACCCTGTGCTTCGGGAGCACGTGGGCTTGTGCCCCAAGCGCGGATAGGGGCCCCACTGACCAGTCCTTGTCACGGCATGCGGGACCCTGCTGGATAGGTCTTGATTCTGGAGGAAGCACGCCAAGAACAGGGATGTGGAGTTGTGGTCTTGCAGGGATGCGCCCAAGCGAGGGTTGCAGTGGGAGGTCCCCCAGCACTGTCCATGCACAGGAGCTGCTGGCTCCCGACCTGCCCCGACGTTGCATGACCAAGGGCAGGTGCCCGCTGGGGAAGGGCTCGCCGGCGACTCTAGATCTGCTCCGGCTCGTCTTTTTAAGTGACTTTTAGCGCAAGCGATAGGGGTTGCAGTGTTAAGCATTGCAGAGTCAAGTCCTCCCTTGCCAGAGCAGGTCCAACGTGGGCACCAGCAGCAGAGGTGTCCTCTGTGCGTGGAGCAAGGGACGTGTCTGGGTCACGCTGCTGCAGGTCCAGCTCAACCTGCCAAAGGGCACCTACCTGCCCCAGAGACAGGAGCCCCGTGGAGATGCTGACCCTGGACGGCATCGGTCCCCACGGAGCCAGCGCGGGGAGCTCAGAATGGAGAGCAAGGCTGAGCCGTGTCCGCCAGGCACCCGCAGAGACCCGACACCAGGTAACACAGCAACCTCCCTTCCAACAGCTTCTACTGCAACTCACTCTGCTCTCTTCTGCATGCTTTAGATAAAACCACACTAAAACAGCCTTGGGGGAAGCGTGGAGACGGAGGGGAAGGAGAATGCAACCAGTCAAATAAGTGGGACACCAAGACAACCTTACCTTGTACAGTGAAAAGGGTAACATTTATTTTATTTTGTTTTGGCTTATAGTAACGCAATTGTTAGTCATGTTGGGTAAGATCATTATGAGCCACCATGCAATTTCTAATACACTAATCTTCACTATTGATCTTTTACAGCTTTAACATTATTTTTTTTTTTTTTGCGGCGGAAAATTAAATAATTCAAACTCGGGTGTGGCCTCTATGTAACATCATGGTTTTATTTTCATTTGTTTTGTTCAACATTGGCTTCTATATTTTAAAAAAAGGTGAACAGGAAAAGTGAATAAAGCAGCTTGAATTGGTATTTCTTTATCGCCCTTCCCCTCTGCTCTTTGAAGAACACAGTCACAAATTAACCCAAAAGGAAGGATTTCATAAATGGGGGAGGGAAGAGAGCTACTTGTTATAGTCTTGATTTTTGGCTACGTCTTTTTAATTAACACCACCACCCTTGCTTGATTCCCACAACCCTGAATCCAGAATATAAATTCCGTGCACGCGTTTGAATTTGGAGATTTGTGTACGACATGAATGTCCCTGATGTTCTTTGACCAAAGTTTCCTCTCTGTCCTTGGCTTCACCCAGCGAAGATGTACAGAAATGCAGACCCATTGCTGTCAGCGCCCGTGAGCTGCGGCTGATGGAAATACCTAAACCTTAACCCTAGAGTTTCCCTAGGGAGGAAACTAAGAGAGAAAAACAAACCAAAAAAAAAAACCAAACCCACGAAACTTTTTGAGCAGAAGGACCGACTCCAGCCAAGAAACAGTCGAAGAAACTGCTCATTCCTGTTCTTTCTCAGCAATGCTGACGGACAATACCGCTTGCCTCTTGCATTTAATACAGATCTAATGTTAAAAAAATAAATATATATACATAGTTTGAAGGGACTTTTTTATTTTAAAGTAATTGAGTAGCTTAATGAAATTGCCAGCACGAACGCTAAACGTACCAAGCTTCACCTACGAGTCAATAGCCCAGCTTAAGAACAATTATGAAGTTTAGCCAAATCTTGCATAGAAGTGGTCAACTTATTGCACATTGGAACCCAAAAAATATATACTTTTGCTGTTGCAAAGATCACTTGCAATAAAGCTTTTTTTAAAATCTAGTTTGGGGGGGGGTAGGGTTTTGTTTGTCTTTTTTTTTTTTTTCTTTTTTTTTTTTCCTTTAGGGGACATTTACTGGCTATCTAAAGTCTAAGGAAAACAGAAAAGTATTAAAAAAATAAAAATAAACATGGACAATGGCATAAGCCAGAAGCCATTCTATTATTTTTGTAGTTCTTTGTATTTACAAAAAGGCATGCCGATAAAATAAAATGATATATTACAGTATTTATAATATTCTCTTAAAAAGTTCAACCACACTTTTCAGCTATTTTTTCTTTTTTTTTTTTGTGCTGTTTACAATGTAGCCTGTACATATGTATGTAGTTTTTCTTTATTATACATCACATCCTAGGAGCAACTGGGGCAAGAGCTGACAGGATAGAAAAGGTTCCTTGCTGCGTTCCTGGGTGCAGCAGAACTGCTCCGCTGACATGGCGATGGCTAGGCTGCGCGTCGATGACGCCGGACGCGGCACAGATGGCTGCTGGATGGCTTCCTGCTTGGTTTTGTTTTTTAAGTGACTCCTGTATTTTTCTGGGTTGTGAGATTATGCACACCGAGATTCATCCTGCCATCAAGTTCTGTTGTCTTGGGTTTTTTTTTTCTTTTTTTCTGCTATTCTGGGTACCCTTAATTTGGTCCGCATTCAAACACCCACACTTAATCTCAGCACCTCCTGGTCGAGGTGAGCAGCAGCACTGAGCCCTCGCTTCTCCTTCCGACTGCCGGCGGAAAAGCACCCGTGCCGCGGCGCTGCTGTCCTACCCTGTAAGAAGACCCACACTGGCCCTGAAGAAAAACATCTCAACCAGAAGAGCGGCTGAGAGCTGGCTTAGTCATGAGGACACCACGAAACAGGATTTGGGGATGTCTGAGTCTGGTCATTGAGAAAAAAGAAACGTCGGGACTTGGCTCATGATCTTTCTGTGGCATTATTTACTGCTGCAGCGAGAAGACTAGGCAAGAGGTAGCTCTGATTCCTACCCAACCCACGGGGCCGTTTTAGTCGCCGCTCTATGGAAGTGTGAGAAATGGGAAGAACGTGAAGGCACCCGACAGCTGGCTCTCCACCCTGCACCCCGGGACGTGGCCGTTCCTCTGCTGCATCTCGTTAAAAACCCTCACGGCTACAGAAGCGAGAAAACCCATGCAGCAGCAAAGTGCAGAGCTGCAAAACCTGGTACCAAGGGAGGAAGGGTTCAGGGTTTCAGAAAGCCACCCCGCGCCTCAGCATCCCACCCGGAGCAGGAATCCTGACGGCCGTGGGACCACTGAACGCCGTGAGTCACGTCCCCTTCTACCCCAGCCCCGCTAGTGGGATTGCTTTGGGTAAGCTCCCCAAATTTCTACCAGTAGAGATAACATGCTAC
>VZTL01068722.1:2696-14709 GCA_013400535.1 Scopus umbretta | reverse complement strand
AAAAAAAAAAAAAAAGTGTCTACGCTGCGGGATGGAGGCTGAATAACAATTAATATTAATGATAAATATTGCAGGATACAAATGAACTTAATGACTGGTATTTAAGCCCTAGATTTTCGTTTTACAGTGACATAGTATAACAAGCCATTCTCAGTTTTTATCATCTCCCCTCAGATGAATTCCAGAGCAGCATTTGGTTTCGTTATATATCAGTGTGCAAAAAGATGGCTGGATGGAAAAAAAACACAAGTTGTTAAACATACACACACAATTATTTCATCTGCTTCTTACTTTTTTGTTGGTCCCCCCCCCCCCCCCCCCCCCCCCCGCGCCGCGCACGCNCCCCCCCCCCCCCCCCCCCGGCGGATCTATGAAAGATCGCCAAGATCTGGGAAGTGCCGGTGAAGGGCATGATTATTATTAAAGTTTATCTCCAAATACAGTGTACAGTAGTCAGTGGAGTGCCTCGAATTTATGGCTTAACACACTGCTGTGGACAGATTATTGAGTGTCTTGTGGTTTAATGGTTCCTCATGCATGGTTCCTGGTCACGGCATGCCATCATGCAAATCGTTTCTATGCATTGAACGAGCACTTTTTTTGGGGGGAATCAGCCTGAGCTGTCTCCAGGCTGACAGTACCCAATTACCCCATCTCCCAAACCAAGTAAAGCCCATGTAGAAAGTAGAATGCAGATAATAAATATCAAAGAAACTATGACAATTAAATGGCATGGGCTAAATGGGTGTTTTGTTTCTTTTTTCCTTTTTTTTTTTTGTTTTACTTGTTTTAACTTTTTTCTTTTTTTTTTTTTTTTAATTTTTTTTGCTGCTTAACTAAATGCAAATCTAGTTTTGCATGAACAAACCCTTTAACATTGTGACTTCTGGGTTTTCTTTCAATAATAATCAACAAAATGGGAAAATAAAATCCATTTTTGGCTGCTTTGGAAAATATATGAATCGCAGCAGCGGGTTTTGTTTCTGTGTGTGTGTGTGTGCGCGCGCGCGCGTGTGTGTTTTATTTTGCTTTGTTTGTCCTAAGTTGCATTGACTGATGTGGAACATGCAGTATACACCTGCCCAAACAATAGAAAATCCATTTTTTTCCTTTTTTGTGTTTAAATGTTTGTTTACAAGGGTCCTTTGAACAGGTGGTAGGTCACTGCTTTAGATGCAACGCTGTCACACAGTAAGCAGACTATGTTTGGTATAAGATCTTCAGGTAAGTGTCTCCACAGCTGTTCTGTATTGATATATTTCATGAAGTTTGTAAACAATCTTTTCACTTGCAAATATTTTAATTTGTACAATTCTATTATTTTGTCTCAACACTTGGATTCCCTGACATCTTTTTGTCTTTTCGCTCTTTCTCGTCTTCCTTCCTCCGCCCGTTGCTGTTTCTCCTTCTCAGGTTTGGTAACACTGTCATATGATGGGAGAGATGCAGTAGATGGGGTGCCTTCTTTTTTCTCCCTGTTTGTTCCTCCGTTTTCCAGTTTTGTGGAGACAGGCCTTCGGCTAATAAAGCCCCGTCTTGCTAAACGAGCCCTGTAAGCCCTCTGGATAACCACCGCTGAAACTTCTTCCTGCTTACGCCGCAGCGTAGTTGTGATAGGCTCATAAGACACTTTGGAAGGGTTGGATGCCACAAATCTTTCCTCCATCTGTTGTCTCAGTATATCCAGCTCTCCACTGTCCCCCAGGACACGTTTGGTGAAAGCAAACAGGATGTCTAAACAGTGGATCCTGTCTCCACTTACCATAGGCAGGTCCATGGCAATGAGTTCAATGGTGTTGGGTTTTGGGACACGGAGAGGATGTTCCAAAGCATCAGCAAAGTCTGCAAGCTTGCTGTACTCTATGAACTGTGTGGCATCAGGGTCGAATTTCTCCCAGATCTCATAGAAGGTCTCAAAGTCGTCCTCACTTAGTGGGTCTGCACTCTCCTCTGTCGCCACGCTGAAGTTCTCCAGGATGATGGCAATGTACATGTTGACCACGATCAGGAAGGAGATGATGATGTAACTCACAAAGAAAAATATCCCCACCGAAGGGTTCCCGCAATCCCCCTTAAAACCACTCCCAGGGTGCTCCTTGTCTAGGTCGCAGTCTGGCGGCCGGTTTAGGATTGGCAGCAGCAGGCCATCCCACCCAGCTGACGTGGTGATCTGGAACAAGCAAATCATGCTGTTGCCAAAGGTCTCAAAGTTGAACATATCATCTATGCCAGCCTCATGCTTGACGTAGGCAAAGTTTGACATGCCAAAGATGGAGAAGATAAACATGACCAAGAACAGCAAGAGGCCAATGTTGAACAAGGCAGGCAAGGACATCATTAAGGCAAAAAGCAAGGTGCGGATTCCTTTGGCTCCTTTGATCAAACGCAGGATACGTCCAATGCGAGCCAGTCGGATGACTCGGAAGAGAGTGGGCGACACAAAATACTTCTCAATGATTTCAGCCAGGAACATTCCTAAAGAAGAAGAGAAGGGACAAGCGTGACAATGGAGATGTGCAGTCTGCTGCTTCTTCCGAACCTAGCCAATGGACTGGGAACATAGAACACCTTGGTCAGATTTTCAAAGGGGGTTTGCAATTAAGAGGCCTCACCTTCAGGCAGCTAACTGCTCTGGCTCCCTAAGTACTTCTCCTAAATGGAGAAGGAAAGAGCTACAGCTGCAGAGTGATTTGTTCCACCTGGATAAGGACAGATGAGTTGTTTCATGGAGGCGTCTAGTTCTTGGTGCCTAATTCTGCCATGGGAGTCAGGCTATAGACTCTATTTTGAAGTTGCTAAAAGTATGTAAGATAAAATTTATTTCTAGCAGCAGACAAACCTGGATCTGAGTTTTATACTGCAGGACAGACTCTAAATGTTGGTGTTTTGTCAGTATGCCTGGGCAGAGCTGCATCCAGCCAAGCTTTTTGGGTGACCCTGTTGTATTTGTGAGGTTATGAATATTTTACAGATTAGCTGCTAAAATCCAAAAACTTGCTGGAGGAAACTGGTTGATTCAACACTCAACCAAACTGAAAACAAGAGTGCAAATCACATGCTGATGTAGGAAGCACTGCAATGCTATTTTCAGAGGTTAGTAAGCATTATAACATCCTGATGAGCTGAGTAAAATTTCTGTTTTTAAAGAGAGGGAGAGCAATTGTCAAGTGTTTTACTCCATACAACTGGAAATGAATGCCAGAAGAGAGGGAGGAGGGTGCATTAGTCAGGACTTCACACTGCCAAATTCTGCCACAGTCTCTTCACGAGGCTAAAAAGAGAACTTAGAAGTCCTGGTGCCTATATATCCCCTTCAAAGACAAAAACGTGCTCTACTCTGCAAACACCAAGACAGCCTAGCACTCACAGACCTCCATCTAATTGGTGTCGCACTTACCCACAATGGACAGAATCACAACCACGAAGTCAAAAATGTTCCACCCGATGGTGAAATAATAGTGCCGCAAGGCGAACATCTTCAGCACACACTCACAGGTGAAGAAGATGACAAATACCAGGTTGATCCAGTAAAGGATGTCCTCCATCTGCTTGCTTTGTGTGTCTGTCTCCACCATCATGGTCACCATGTTGAGGCAAATGAGCATCATGATGACTATATCAAATGCTTGCTGAGTAACAAAGTCAAAGACAGCTCCTTGGATTCGGTTCTGTGCAACAGGAGAGAGACAATGAACCAAACAACTTTGAACAAAAACCTACCATTAGTCAACAAATTATTTCATCGTTGGTGGAAACAGGGATGAGGACATAGTTTTTTCAGTATCTTATGAAGCTTTCAAGGCAAACTCTAGCTACAATTCAATCTGTTTACGGGAAAGATAGGAAAATGCTATTATTTATACCCCAACCATGCTACCACAACCCTACTGCCAGCATATCTTCCTCTTTGTTGAGACCAAAGGCAGGGTGATGCACTTCCATTCACAACTGGGGAAAGCAGCCAGGTCTACCTTACAGCAGTGACAAACTGCGGGGTACTTGAACTAGATTTCAACTAACGCTCTTGCATCCCGGCAGCGGTCTAGTTCCAGCAGCAGGCAGAGCAGCAGGATGCCTTATCCACAGCAGTATCTAAGGGACTCATCCAGTATCACATGCAAAGCCTTTCAGAAAGCAGGGAAATGTGCTTAGGTCTTGATCAGTGCAACCCACAAGGCTGTCTAACTGTCCAAGATACCGCTCGCTAATGCCAGGAGGCCTCCTACTCTCATTGATAGCCTCTCAGCCAGACAGGGTTTTCAGATTGTTTTGTTGATTCAAGTGAGCCAGCGGATTAACATCACCCACAGCTGTAGCATTTTAACCTTTCTCAGATGATATCTGAATTATAATGACATGAACATGGTGATGTGGAGTCCAGCATGAGTTAGAACAAAGGATGCTTTTGGAGCCGAAGCTCCTTTCAAAGTCTACCCTGCAGGTTTTTTCCTTCAGTTCCCTTTATAACATACTTACCAGAGGTCGGGGAATAGGTTTTTGAGGCTTCTTTGAGCCCAATTTTTTCATGGCATTATAGTACTTCTTTTGTTCTTCTGTCATGAAAATATCTTGACCTCCAAAGTAAAGGGGCAAAAGGAAAACTGGTTACAATCAGCTCATACACGAGAAGGGAAAGGAATAACATCCTAGCTAAGTCATGAGGATACCTGCCATATGGGAAGTTGGTGGCAGCTATTTTAGACCGAAATAACTTATACTAATACCCAAGGCGTACTGACTTTCCTTTAAAGAAAACGGAGTATTTTTCCTATGAATAACCTGTTTTATTGCACTATATCCTTCCCCATCCCCTCTATCTCATTTGTGATAAACAGGTAGCAGAGGTGTCAGGCCATTTAGGAGGTACTGCATACATGCAAATCCTCAGCTTGACTTACAGAGAAGAAAAGCAGTACATGAGAGAGAGACAAAGACGACATCTTGCTTCCAGCCTGTGTATTTTAGGCAAGGCAAAAAACCCCAGAAATGCAGGAAAACTTAGTCTAGGGAAAATGTTTAATCTGGCTAGTGTTTTACATAAAGCTTTGGGCTGCCTCTTGTACTCCCTGCGCCGGTTCAGCCAGTCTCAGTGGGGCTGGGTAGGGGGTGAGGCACTAAGAGTGACAGTGGTTCTGCAGCCCACAGCTCTATGAGGGGAGGCTTGTGCCCCAGGCTGAAGGTCCTTAGGGTCCGTTATTCTGCAGAAAACCCCATCAGCCTGAAGACTCAACACTCCTCTAACAGATCTCCACTCCCCTACTAATCAACAAACACAGATCACTTATCTTTTTCTTTTGTTGATTGAAGTTGTCAATGATGACACCAATGAACAAGTTCAGGGTGAAAAAGGAGCCAAAGATAATGAAGATAACAAAATATATGTACATGTAAATGTTGTCCTCATACTTGGGTTGCTCTTCTTGCTGAACGGGAGAAGACAAATAAATGACATTTCAAAGACATCATACAAATACAGTCAAAATGAGATTGGTCGTGTTTCCAAGTATTCCCATGTAAGGCAGTCACGCTTTAGGAAAGCTTTAGTTACATATGGAAAACCATGTCCTCACACTGTTCCAAGTAAAACAAAAGTATATGCATGTATATTGTACGTATATACCGGGAAGATGGTGATCTAATTTTCAGAAATATAATACGCTACAGTTTAAACTGACTTTCACTGTAAAAGAGGTCAGTGCCCATCAAATACATAGTAATTTGCAAATCACAAAGGAAACGAGCATTTTAAACGACAAGCACTGTCAAAGTGAAGAAGTCATTCTTTCTTTTGAAGAGGGATGTGTAAGACCATCAGCTGATCAAAAAGAGAAGAACATTTTTTACACTGTCCTGACACAGTCATGCTACTTGTTTCCAACCGTGCATTCAGTGTAGGACAAGAAAATCCATTTAAAAATCTTTTCATCTAAAAGCGAGAGAAAAGAAGGAACAAAAATTAGAAAGCAAAAAGGAAGTAATGGTATTTGCATGATTCCAGCATGCAAGAACAAGAAAAGCGCCTGAAGAAAGAGCTCCAACCCAGACATAATTTCAAAACTGGATTCCAACTGTCACTTGGGCTCCCATGCAAGGTTCATGGAGGACCTTCTGGCTAATTCCTCCCCAAAATTTATTCCGATGATGAAATATATAACTTCATTGTATTCCCTTCTTTGCTGTATTTCTACTCCAGCAGGAGCTTCCCTGCCCCTAAAGCAACCAGAAGAACCCTGTCCTTTTGGGGATTTTCTTGAGCATCTTTTAACTTATCACACTAACAGAGCAAATGGAACAATCACAGCATTAAATACATAATATAAGCATAGTTCTACAATGTCTCCTCTTGATTTTACCAAAGTAAAATAGCAGAATGAAGTACTGGGAGGCGAGTTTGCCGTCATGCACTTTACCTTTCTGGAATCTACTGCTGCATACATGATGTCCATCCAGCCCTTGAAAGTAGCCTAGCAAAGAAAACACACGTTCTTTTAGACAGAATTCCCCCAAAGTGAAAGAACAAGTCTGATTTGTGCCAGCTATGTCAAGGATTCCCTGGCACTCTTGATCGCCCTGTATATATGTATATATGAACTTTAATACTACTTAAATATTTCTCTTTTCATCTAATCTAAATGAAAGGAATCAAGCTCCCCAGAAGTGGACCCATGTGAACCTCATGAAGTTCAACAAAGCCACGTGCAAGGTCCTGCACACGGGTCGGGGCAAACCCCAGCAGCAATACAGGCCAGGGGATGAAGGGATTGAGATCAGCCGTGTGGAGAAGGACTCGGGAGTACTGTTGAGAATCCACCTGGAGTACTGCGTCCAGCGCTGGGGTCCCCAGCACAGGAAAGACATGGAGCTGCTGGAATGGGTGCAGAGGAGGGACCCAAGAATGATCAGAGGGATGGAGCACCTCTCCTATGAAGACAGGCTGAGAGAGTTGGGGTTGTCCAGCCTGGAGAAGAGAAGGCTCCGGGGAGACCTTACTGCGGCTTTCAATACTTAAAGGGGGCTCATAAGAAAGATGGGAAAAAACTTCTTAGCAGGGTCTGTTGTGATAGGACAATGGTTTTAAACTAAAAGAGGGGAGATTTAGACTAGATATAAGGAAGACATCTTTTACAATGAGGGTGGTGAAACACTGGCACAGGTTTCCTGGAAAGGTGGTAGATGCTCCATCCCTGGAAACATTCAAGGTCAGGTTGGACCGGGCTCTGGGCAGCCTGATCTAGTTGGGGATATCCCTGCTCATTGCAGGGGGGTTGGACTGGATGACCTGTGAAAGTCCCTTCCAACCCAAACTATTCTATGGTTCTATGATAAATGTATCTAAACAGGTTTACTGTTGTCTCATGGAAGGTTTGGGAGACTCTCTGAAGAGTAGAGTTGGGGCCACCTGCTATGCTGGGAGACCCACACTAGGCAAAGGGATGAGAGATAGAACGGCAATTTTATTCCAGACCCAAACCTGAGTGGGATTAGTGGGATGCTGTATTTCATGGAGAAAGCAAAGCAGTCAAAATGCATTAGAAGCAGCTTGTATTTAGCACTACTAGGGAGATGGTGAAAGCAAAACTTACAACTTGCAGAAGAGCCAGATATCCTGCCCCAACGTTGTCAAAGTTAATTTTCACATTCTTCCATCGAATCTCAGTGGAATTGGGTGGCATCAGTGCTTCGCAGTCTGTCTTGTTGTTAACAATATCTATTTCAAAGCGCTCCTCAGCTGTTTCATTAAAGCAGTAATGATATTTCCCGGCAAACAGGTTAACCCCCATAATGCTGAAAATCAGCCAGAAGATAAGGCAGACCAACAACACATTCATAATGGAAGGGATAGCGCCAACCAAGGCGTTGACAACCACCTGTGTTGGAAGGGGTGGGAAAAAGTTTCAGTATAAAACACAAGGCAGGAAACAGCAAGCATCAATACAGCTGTTTTTGGGGGGGGAATAGGAGGTAAGGCCACTGACAGATCTGTGGCATTTACTCCACGCAGAAGTTGGCAGTGAACTTATTCCAAGCGGTAAGAAATTCTGCTTAAAAGCCACCTACTGAAGCTCTGTTTTTAAAATAAAACAGGCCAGGTTGTTAGATTTACTGGATTTGATTTTGGATTGTTACTTCTTTTTAATTATTTTAAATAATTTTATTTGCCAAAAGGGAGAGGGAGGCATTACCGAGTGAGGCTCAGACT
Source organism: Scopus umbretta (assembly GCA_013400535.1). Lineage (NCBI taxonomy): Eukaryota > Metazoa > Chordata > Aves > Pelecaniformes > Scopidae > Scopus > Scopus umbretta. Next base: position 6,509 of record VZTL01068722.1, on the reverse strand, counting down.
CTCTTCTTAGTAACGAACAGGCTCCTAGCTAAAATTTTCTCAGAGCCAAGTCTGAGGACACTTTTGCTCATGGATTTGATGGATCTTATCAGCCAGTGGCCCTTACGGCCATTCCCCGCTTTCAAACAAGGCTGTTATCACTTCAAAGCCTGCCTCCTGCTCCCACCGAGGTCACCGGCAAACTGCGTGGTACTGACTTTGGTGGGGACAGGACCAAGCCTGGCATTGCTCTGTTAAGACTAAGCAGTGAGTCGCTGTAAACATCAAGATCATATCTGTGACTAAGCAAGGCCAATCATGTTGTCTCAGGCAGACAGCTGAGCATGCAGCTATGCAGGCTCAAGAAGACAGAAAAGCCATGTTCCTTCCTCCAAACTGCAGCAAACACAGCGGAAAGCGATAATAGGTTTTGTCAGAGCTCGTATCTTCCACCATCTCCTAATTTTAGCCTTTCAGAGTTTGGGAGCACTGTGTCCCTAAGCATCCCTGGCCAACACATGACAAAATGTAAGCTATCAGGCTTTTAATAGAGTTAGGTCAGCAGGATATTAAATCTTTTATTATGATCTCCTAATTTAGATTCCTTTAATAGATGAACAGAATCTAAACTGTTTTTACCCCTCTGCCTTAGTTTTGAAAGACTACTCAATTACATGGTGATTTGGGAGTCCTCAAGTAGTAGCACCTGAGCTACAACTGCCCCTGGCCACCAACAAGTGTCCCCTTCTCTTCCTACAACATCTGTTTGCTGGATGCAACCACCACACACATGATGAGCTCTGCAGCAAGCACTTGCCCTCCCTCACAGTAGGTGTGAAGGAAAATTGAAGACAACGGTGATCTAGGCAGTAAGTAGCATTACGACAACTGTTAAATGACGTCATGAATTCGTCACTGTATACCCAGTGCGGTGTAAAGGCACAGGTTAGAGTCAGGCCCTCCAGACAGGCTCTATACAGGATGCCTTTGCTTTCATTCTCCCTTTGTCCAAATAGGATGCTCTGCTGCTGAACACCAACACAACAGCAGTACACTTTCTTGATTTAAGGTCCTTCAGATACCAATACACTGGTTTATTCCAGTTGGTCATGAGAAGCGAAAAAGTGTCGTATCTTCCTGAAATGTCGTCACTTACAGTACGTTAAATTTATACAGCATTCAAAAAAGATCTGAGAGAAGGAACATGGCTTTTGTGTGCAGACTGACAAAAATGCATGCACGTTTCATAGCATTACTATCAAACTTCCTGAATAATTTAAGAGCAGAGCAAGCTCTTGAAAATGCAGATTACTATGGAGTAGAGAAAAGCAAAGAACTACATTTTATGTTTCCTTTGCAAAGGCATTTAAAATCTCTATTCGCTGGCTCAGAAGAATTGTTCTGGTTGTATGGGGCAGCGACACTTGTCTTCAGGTCAAAACAAAGGAAAAATAATTGGGTTGGGTAACTAACAGGGCTGCAGTCATAACTTATCAATTTTGCTATGGTGAAAATCCCCCACTTTAAGCATGAGAATTTCCTGATTGTGCATTAGAAATCATGGCTTAAAAAAAGCTTTTCCTATCTGCAGGTTTAGTGCTAGGTCTTTTCCTTTGTGATCATACTCTTAGGTGGGACCTGAACCCAGCCCAGCAATAGCTCTGGCTTTGTGTTGATGGAAAAGTTTTCAGCCTTTTTGCCTGTATTACAGAATAAAGTTTAGAATTAAGCTAACTGACACAAAGAAATAATAGCAGGATAACATATTGGGGAAGAAACAACCCTCTTTGGATTTGTTACGATATCATGTATTTCTGTCATTTCCTATGGAATTTGAGGATTCCTGATCAGCTCATTACCTCTCTCACACTGTATTTTGTGCTCAGTGACACTGCAGCAAATTCAAAGGAGATCAGAAGGATCCAGGTGGAATTGCTCCAGTCAGACCCTGAAGTAAAACCGCAACTGCTATTCCCTTCCCTTTTTTTTAATACATAATTTTATCTCTTGTAATAGCTCTAATTGTGAGCTAACTAGGATTTAGCACAAAAGACCTACATTATTGTTCTAAGAGCCACTGTGAAACCCATTAATACAACATACCCTTTACTTAACAGAAACATACAACTTTTTTGCATGTTCTTATAAGACTATTTCAATCCCAAATGGAAAAAAAGCACCAAAATACAGAGTATTAGTGGCAAAGTCACGAGACGCTGCACTAATTTCAAATCCCCAAGACAGTGGTGCCGTCTAACAATTTGAGGAAAGCTTGTTAAGTTCAATGCTTTGCTTGTGCTTCGTTGCTAGTTCCACAGTGACAGGACAGGGGACCATAAAGCATGGTAAAAGGGAGGGAGTGGAAAGGAAAAGCTTCACTATCAGACAAGGCTTCCAGTCACCACCAGACTGGACCGAGAACAACAAGGTGCAACAAGAGGAATTAAACCAAAGCCTTTTTTTCAAACAGCTGAGCTCCCCGCCAGTCCCTTCCTGAAGGCCTGAGTGATCCAAGAAAGGAAGCCGCCTTTTACCCCCTTGCAGGCAGACTGCATTTTTAAAAACCCCTCAGATATAGTCTTTCAATCCAATTCCACCAGCGGCCAACANAAGAAAAAAAAGGTTCCAGACTGTTAGAATGAATCCCCTAGCACTGATTGCCCAGCCCAGGCTGCCAGCCTGGGCGGCCCCCATAATAAATACCGAAGACATGACACCAGCTGCCTACTTCACTTGACTGAAACGACCTGGAAGGAAATAATGCGGTTGAGAAAGGCATAAGAAAAGAACATAGGGGAAAGATAAGTGAGAGAGAGGCAGAGACACACAGACGGAGAAGGGGTCTGTCGGAAGGAAGAGCCCAAACGATGACAAAAACCTTACCCTCGCCCTTTACTGTCTGCAGGATCCCAGCGGCTCCCATTAAATTTAAGCCAGACAAATTTTAAAGGTACCTATGAGAAAGAATACAGATAAATACACACACTGCACAAACTGCGCTTAACTTGTATAGCAAACCACCGTGCTCACGCTGAGTGGTGGTGCTTCATCCGTGGCAATCGCCTTCAGGGATGGGATGTGTGCCTGAGCTTGCTTCTGCCAAAATAATTCTGAAAAACGTGAACACTGACCCCGTCACACACGGTGCTGAGGCAGCCGATTCCAACTTTCACTGCCTGACAACCCAAGGATGGGTGTGTTTTTTCTGCCTGTAACACAGAGCAACTGTCGTGCGCTTTAGTTGCCTGCTTGAAGTTGCAGTGACATTTGTGAGCAACTCTGCGGGACGATGAGGATGGGTAAGTCCGTCTTAGAGATAGGCAAACCGAGGCATACAGTGATCGCTGCTCGGGTTCATACACTGACACCATGACACAGCTGGGGACAGGTTTCTTATATGCATTTTTCAACACCATAACCACAAAGACAACCTATTTTCTTTAGCAGCTTGGAATCAGATTTAGGCTCTACACCTGTGAATTACTGAATATCCTTAACCAATTGGTACTGAGAGCAGCTCAGGGTCCCACAGGATTAAACCCCATATTACCAAAAGCCCAAAAGCCTGGGGCCATCTACTTTTTTGAACCCGGCATGTGCATTTAGGGCAGCAGTCCATTTCCCACACGAGCCAACAGAAAACTCTAGATTAGATCAGACATGACTTGGCCATGTGCAAAGAGTTATCTACAGACATCATTTCATGAGCATCCCACTATCTTCGATTTTTGGCTAGTATCACATTACAGACACAGAAAAGAACAGATATATCAACCTTTTTTAAGGAAAAAAAAAAAAAAAAAAAAAAACAAATATAAAAAAAAAAAAAAAGAA
>VZTL01068721.1:1240-26242 GCA_013400535.1 Scopus umbretta | reverse complement strand
CCCTGCTGCAAAATCTGCTAATGCAATCTATCAGAAAAAACTCTGAAATGCTATGCAAACTCAGCAGGATTACCACTTAAAGGGGTATAGGACATCTTATGGAGTGTCCAAGTGGGTGAATTTGGGGACTGAACATGACAATTCTGGATTGTACAATGTTTGTTATGGGATAATTAGGGGAAAGACCAAAGGTGGGGAAAGGTGGATGGGAAAGGAACAAGAATGGGAAAACAGATAGAGAGGTATGAAAAGGCAGGTTGCATGTAGGGAGACTGCTGGTCTGTACACTTTGGCCAACCTTGTACCCGATCTCCAGAGTCTGTCCTATCTTCCTCTTAAGCTCTATTTTTAGTTATTTTTGTGTGCAAGTGAGTTCTCTATGTGGGGGAAAGGAACCCCCTAGCAAACTTCTAGCTGTACCAGCCAGCAAGAAGGCGAGAGGTCTGGGAGCCGCATGCTGCAGACTGAGGGACTGGAAGCAAGACAGTGAAGAGAACAAAAATCAGTGAGACTTGTGAGGGTGTTTTCCTTGAACAATGAACCACAGAAATAGGATAGGGCCATTTGTGCTGTCTGTGTTTATGCAGCTGCCTGTAAAGGTACCATCCTCCTCTGTCAGCCTGTGAGTGACTGGCTGTGTCTGTACAGAGTCTGTGTGCATGCCTATTTTGGATTCACTCTCAGCCTCTACTTCTCAGATTTTATGTGCATATCACCTACTGTTGCATTAAGACTGATTTATAGGTTGGCCTTTAATCTTTAACTCAGTGAAAGCTGAGAGGACTTGGCTTTCTAAGAGCAGACTTTCTGCCTGTTATCAGTGAATAAAAATTGAACCTCTGCCTGGATGCCTCGGGTGTGAAGGAAAATCCTGTGTCTCCTATTCCCAGAAGGTTTTCTAGTAGCTTCAGCAAGCAATTTCCAAGAGTTCAAACCTCTTATACCTTGGGTGTCCAATATACCTTTCTGGGGAGCTGGTCATTGAAACAGAGGAACAGTAAGAGTTCCAAACCAGAAACAGAGTCATTCTACCTCAAATAGTAAAGGAGTAGTAAAATAGTAAAGATCTTACACTAAGGGGTAAAACTGGTACTGAAATTAAATATTAGTACCCTAGATTTCACTCAGGATGGGAGGAGACTAGAGATACCAGCATCCCAGAGAGGTACATACAAGTCTCTGATAAAATACAAATTATAACTTTTTTTATGTCCTATGAGTACTTCATAGATACACACACATTTTCAACAAAAACTTTCATAACTTATGCAAATAAAAACTTTCAGTATTCATAAACATTTCCTTGATCAGAACTCTGAAAGCAGTGTTTATGATTCTGAGGTCGAACAGTCTTCATTTTCAGTGTATGCTGTGAACCTTTTACCAGCTGTCTGACCATTAGCCATCCGAAGAAAGAACTCTTTTTACAGATTACTTAAAAGCAGCTTAGTCCAAACAAATGAAACAAATATTTTCATTGAAAATATAAGATCTTGTTGGAATAAGAGGGGTTTTTATTTGGAAGAAATGAAATTAAGCTCTTTATTTCTTGTGGAAATAAAAAGTAAGTTCCAATTTGTTGACCTGAAACATTTTTTTCAATATTGATACTCATCTGACATTTGCCTGGGCTGCTGTTTTGCCTCTTAACAGCTGTAGTGCTGGGTATCCTCTCTCTCTTTCTCTCCTGCTGCTATACATAGCCATGAGAAGACACTTATCTGCAGACTGGGATGGACTTAAACTCCATTATATACTAATGTGTATTATTGCTGAGCTATAATCATGTACCACGAGAGAGGGAAACCACAGAACACATTTAAGATGCCTGCCACCATGAGGAAACTAGGAGTATACGGACTAAGAATCATAACCAACACAAAGATTTATTATGCATAAGCTTCAGATCTTAATGTTGATAGCAAATAAATCACTGTAGACAGACAAGCTGAAACACGATATTGTAAAGCTCAATGTCAGCATTGCTAATTGAAAATATTCAGAATTCATCCTAGAACAATGTTGAATGCACAGAAATTTTCTTTTATTTTAAAGCAAAAGCTAACATCCAAATATCACAACTTCCACCTGGGAAGAAATCACATATTTCCATCATCTCTATCACCACAATGTAATACACAGTGAAACATGGCTCTATTGCATTTTGCATATACTGATTTGTTCACACTTTAAGTGGGCAGATTTTAATTTTTTAATTTTGCTTTTACTGAGTGAATTCAGACCTGAGAAAATGCAACACCTGTTGTTTTTCTGTCTGTTGCTGTGTAATGCTCTCAGAACATCTTTACACTTCTATAAATTCTGCTATAATTATTCTACCACCTGGCCTATATTTTGGGTTCCACCCTATCCTCATTACATGTTTGTAACAAAGCAGTTGCTTTTATTATTTTCTGCACTGGCAGCAAACATCTTGCCAGGCAGCCTTTAACTAATGACCTAAGTATAGACTTACTGCATCCTTAGTAGATGCAGTCTTTCAGTACAGCTCTGATGTTTCAATGTCTCTTATTTTCCTCTTGAAAAATATCTAAATCAAAACTGTCTCAAACAGGTAGAAGTTGGTACCTTACAGTAAATGAGACAGGTGGAGGTATAAGTAAATATAAAAAACCCACAATGACTGAGTCGGTCATATAAAACTAAACCAGTCCAAAATATGACCTGTACTGAAATATGTATGTAGTATGAGTATGAAGATAATTTTCAGAGTTATGAGAAAATCTTTATTGATGTCTCTATTGAATTTCTGAATACTAAATTTAAAATTAACTAATGACAAGTTGCATATATAAAATCAATAATGAAAACTCACAAAAAAGGAAAGTTAGTTAAAAAATTATCAAGGCTAATCAAAATCTTGGTGTAATATGCATAAACATGAAATGAAATCACACTGAAGGAAAAAGATGATTCAACTGAAATGCATAATTAGAAATAATCAACATTTTTGGTAAAACACATATAAAAATAAAAACATAGAAATTGTATTTCAGATGTGATCTGACTAGAAGCTTGCGAAGCAAAACAGACTGATAATGTATTATTAAGAATTGCTTCAAATACAACTGTATTACATATCTGAAATAAAAAATAATATAAAAAATATAATAACCTGTATCTGGTCATCATTACTTTCTATTGTCACTAACAAAAAATTAAACACAATTTACTGCTTATGGATACATTTAAATATCTACTGTAAAGCTCTGTCTTAATACTCTGTCCCTCTCTTACAGCAAATGTTTAAAATTATAAATGTTTTCTTCATAATAACTTTACATAAAATGAGTAATTCAAATGCATAATACTGTCAGCAGTTTGAACAATGAAAAAGGAAGATTACTATCATGGTAATATAATGCAGCACATTTATCAATAGTTGCCTGGAGTAATATACGGAAATAAAAACTTTTTTAATATGCTTGGTTGAAAATTTACTGATTTCATCCGTGCTATATTATTTCCACTTTAATGGGAGGTATCCTCCACACAGAAACTTGAACTCTAATCTCAGGCTTTCATTTAAAAAAAAAATCATATAAGTAAGGAAAATCGCATGCAGTTTGGTCACAACCAAATACAGATAGAAGTCACAAACTGCAAGGTACTCTTGAAGATTATGAACACTGCTGACTCAGCCACAAGTGATGCTTTTTTAATAATAATGACTATAATAGTTCAGAAGAGACTAAGTTCAACTCTAGTCATATGACCAATATAGCATTTGAAGATGCATCATCACTTGTTGCTATATATATTTACAGTTTATTGTTTATAATTTGAGCCTTTTTGTGAAGGAAAGGATAAAGAAAAATTAAGCATTAGCCAAAAGAAATGGTTTGCATAACAAGAAACTTATGAATACTTCAGAAACATCCATTTGACTTGACTTTAGAAAAAGTAGTGCCTAGAAATCATGCTCTCCTCAAAACTTCCTTCTGAATCTGACAGTCAACACTAACATTCACAGAAATCTTCTTCATATCCCACTGGACAAGACTGTGTTAATCAAGGTCAAAACCAGCAGCTTTGTATTTCTTGCCTGGAGGCAATAGAAGATCTGTCCCTCCTAAAGGAACCTTCGTCCCTTGAAGGTTCTCACAGTTTCCTCTCTATGTATCCAACATGATGAAATCTGTTTCCTTAAATACTAATTACTTTACATAAATGCCTTTTTTTATTTGTCTGCCTATTATCTTAAATATACCTCTTCTGTTAATCAAAGTAAAGATAGATTTACCCTAACTAAAAATTTTCCTCTTCACTTTCAGACTGTAGATTGACAGAGCTGTTGTCAGACTCTGCACCTTCTATTATAGTCCTTTGTAAACCTGGAGAATGCAGATGTTTTCTTTATTTGCTTCAAAGACTAGTCTTCTATTAATTTCTACATTACTTCTATTAGAATTGCTTCACTTTACCTCTTTATACATGTGTCTCTACCAGATTAAAGAGTGTGTCTTGATTTACATGTAAAGATTAATCTGAGTAAATCAATCTATCTTTTCCCCCACAGTTCATCAGAAAGACTAATGACTAAAATCTAAGAGGTAAACACTGCTGTATTTAAAGTTACTGATTTCAAATTGCTCAGTCTGCTGTCTTCACATCTCTCATCTATCTGTAAATTTTTACATGCCTTTTCACACATCTAAAACTCTTTGGGACTTGAGCTTTGAAGGGTCTACTGTAGTGCACTTCACATAATATACCATGTCACTGAACACCAGCATACTGAGGTAAAATTATTCTTCAAAATTACCTGTATAGCAAGTGCTCGAGCTACAAGACTTCTAAGATATTGTAAAGGATCTTCTGGACCTTCCCACTTGGTCTGCCATGTGAGAGGACACTGAAATAAAAATATATTTACTGAAAGATACCATTTCAAAACCACCAACATTACATTTTAAGTTAGCAATTTCAATGCAATTAAATAATTTGGAGATCAAATATACCTACAAAGAAAAACGCAATAAAAGTAATATAATGATCAAAGCATACAACCAATAATAGGAAGGTCATATTCCTGCAAATTCTTTATATGGCCCACAGAGATACAGTGCTGATGGAGAACTTACAAGAACCTCTGCTATTCAATAACGGAACATCAGCAGGTTCCACAAACACTTTGAAGAGGCCTAAGTTGATTCTTTCTTGGAAAGCCACAGTGCCATCTTTCAACTGCAGCCACAGATTCCCACTCCTTTGCTACTTGTCCTGGTTTCAGCTTAATTCAGAGTTAGTTTTCTTCCTAGTAGCTGGCATAGTGCTCTATTTTGGATTTAGGATGAGAACAATGCTGATAACACACTGATATTTTAGTTGTTGCTCAGCGGTGTTTACACTGGTCAAGGACTTTTCAGCTTCCCATGCTCTACCAGGGGCACAAGAAGCTGGGAGGGGGCACAGCCAGGACAGCTGACCCAACCTGCCCACAGGGCTATTCCATACCATATGGTGTCACGCTCAGTATAGAAACTGGGGGAGTTGGCTGGGGGGCAGCGATCGCTGCTCGGGCCCTGGCTGGGCATCGGTCAGTGGGTGGTGAGCAATGGCATTGGGCAACACTTGTTTTGTACATTCTTTTATCATTATTATTATTATTATTTTCTCTTTCTCTGCTGTCCTATTAAACTACCTTTATCTCAACCCACGGGGTTTTACTTTTATTTCCCCCACAATTCTCTCCCCCATGCCACTGTGTGGGGGGGAGGGTGAGCGAGCGGCTGTGTGGCCCTTAGTTGCTGACTGGGGTTAAACCACAACACTGCTGCCTCCTCAGACTTGAACATGCAGTTGTGTGGCTCTGTGGTGAAGTAGATCTGGTATAGTTCCTCCGTATGATTATTTTCTCATCCACAAAGTGTAGAACAACACCTGAGAAAATCCTGCAAGACCTCCCCACACAAATTTCTCACTGACTTCAAAAAGAAAGGCTTAAAAGATCCTCTGTTAGATTTCCTCCTTATAAATAAGGATAAAAAACATTAATTGTATCTACTTTGCAGGAATCTGCAACGCACACTGAAATATGTGCTTTGAAATGACTCTGCAAGATTCTCCTACTTAAGCGAAAGAGAATTCATATAAATAATTACCTGGAGAATATTGCACAATACCGAAGATGCTGAGCAGAATAAACAGTTTATACTGTTTAACATTTACAGTTACATTTTCAAGGAAGTTCACAATCTAATAGCATATGTGCTGAACAGATTTTCAAAGTGTGATCACAGAAGTTTGTAGAAGAAATATCCTTCAAAGCAAATACTCCATATGTACCTTTTATAGATAAAAACCAAAAAATATCTGGATCTGTGGATACTAATTAATAATGATTTGAATAAACTAGAATACATACAAGACAATTAATAAAGCACAGTTAACTGCTTTATTCATTATTCAAAAACCTTAATTCTGATTTTTTGAAAACTTTTTGTATTTGAAACTATTATCCTTGCATTTTTGCAGACTCTTTTGCTAGATATGCATTTACAGGCAGACCACCAATTTATCATTTAAAAGGCATTCACCTAATATTGCTAATATATCACTCTAAATTACTCAAAGTTTAAAGTAATAGCTTAGCTAATTGTTAGTATGGAAGCATATTTCAGATGCACACTAACATATCAATTTTGCACAAATAGGGCACATTGCTGAAACCATTAGAAGTTACTGAGTTTCATGTTTGTGTTGGTAAACTAGCAGCTCCTTCAGGTGCTATAATCTTAAAAGAACTACAATCTTGGTGCTTTCAAAATATAAGTTTTTAAAAATAGTCCTTTGCTACATAACATGTGACCACACTAAACTAAACAAGAACAGCGTACAGAAAATACATGAAACAAATCACTTTAAGATGATAAATATGGTGAGGTTTAGCTGCCATGCTGAGAGCGTAGCATTAGCCTCTCTGGAGGGCTGCTGTAGAGATTGCTTTATGGTCACGATCCAATAAACTGATCTGCATCAAGGTAAGTGGGTAAGTAAGCAGATGAAATGCCAGAAACACTTTGTTCAATATATCAGGAAGCACTGAACTGATGTTTGTGAGATAAAAATGCATAAAATCTTTAAGTACATTTTCGTGACAGTCACCAGCTTCATAGTTCCTGCTACTTCCCATTTAAGAGTCCAGCTTAAGCACACAAGCAAGCCGTACTCTCTTGCTCAGTAACAAGAAATATAACTACAAATCCTAAAAAATGGCCATTACATGTATCATTTGCATTCACTATGACTTGTAATTAGCACCAATTTCTACCACACAGTCAAAACGTGTTTAAAAAGGCAATGAATTTGTTAACAAGAAAATGTTAATTTATTCTAATTGTACTGCAATTTTGCTAACACATGCTGTCTTGTGAATCTGAAAAGCCAAAGAATTTAATTATTGTTTTAATTAGAAATTTGATAGATCGACAAATGTATAACAATCTTTTTAACAGTACCTGATCTTCACATGAAGATAAATAAGATCTTAACAGGAATTATCGTTCATTGTAGGGCCAACCTCAATATCTATGCATTAGCATCAACACAATTTATCAATCGCTGCAACCATGGAGTTTCACGTCAATGTTTGACTATCTCTGGAATCCAATTATTTAGCTTTAATGACAGACCATTTGCAGTTACTAATTTTACCAGTTTATAAACATGCCCAGTTTGATGCCAGAAAACACGGGAGAAGTACATGTACAAATCTTGTTTGCTTTTTTTGTATATCAAGAATACAGGGTGAGATGATAGGTCGATATGATAGGTACAACTTATCCGGTGTGATATAGTAATAACTCACAATGAATAAACGTAGAGAGCGAATTGTGATTACAACTGCAGTATAACTTAAATTTTAAGAAACTGTAAAAATCAAGAAAAGGGACAGATTTACATGTTCTACTGGCTAATGTATTTGACTTATCTAGCGTGATTTGGTATTTGAAATTGAAATACTATTCCACAACTTCTAATCTTACCAGATTTGTCCTTAAAAGAAAGCTTGATGAAAGTATAATATACTCAGATGCTTCTGCAAGTACTTGAAGCAACATTTTTCTGGGGTTTCATTCCAGAAAAAACACAGTTCTGTTTTAGAGTCACTATCAGTAAAAGAACTCCATTTTGAAGTCTCTATCAATAAAAGAACTTAGAGCAAATGGTGACATGGAAATACGTATCAGAATTTTGTTCTGTTTCTTTGGTTTTTTTCATTACTTATAATATAAATTCATCACAAAATGACTTACCTTCTGATTTAGCAGAGCACTTGCCAGACTTTGTACTTCAGAACTTAGTAATGAGGTACCTCTGATAACTTTACTTAAAGAAGCAAGTGATTGATGGACACTTTGCACAAGGCGAATGGCATTGAACTGTTCCAGAGTAATGAATGACAAGATTGGAGATCCTTGTTGCTCCACAGGAGGAGACACCTTTTGATGAATCAGGTTAGAATTCTAAAAAAGAACATGTGATGTCCAGTTAATAAACTCAGGGAAACTATTACGTTGTACAACACATTCTTTGTTTAATTCATAATACTTCATATGGCCTTGTTAGGTTTGAGGTAATTCAGATATCCCCCCTTTTCTGACACTGGATTAAAACTATGATACTTTCAGTATTGTCCGTGAGATGTTTAATAAAGGCACCACTCTTCTGAGACAACTCTGTCTACCCAATTACTTCAAAAGTACTGGAATTTCTGAAAAATCTTCACCTAGCTGAATCACTGCTTTTAGTATTTGTGTTAATGAGTCAACATAAAAACATCAGTAGTGTACCTGGCATACCAAGACTGTAGTGTGTACTACAAAGCATGCTGCGAGATACAGCTCTTGCTTTGATAAGACTAGTTCAACCTGGAAGCAAATTGAATATGAATACTTAATAAGCATAAGAATAAATAAAATAAATATAATATTGTATGTAAATCCTGAGCAACTCAGACTCTGAGAGGTACTTTCTGCTCTCACATTGACATTTTTATTACTTCCATTCCATTAGAGCCACTGAAAATCCAAATTTATTCAATAATTTCAAGAGATGGTATCATTTTGCAAATCTTAATTCATATGCAGCTTATTACATAAATATATATTAGCACATGTTCTGAAACTGCCAACCTGACATGTGACAAGATGCTGCACTGTATTCCAGTTATGGAATTTAAAACTTTATTGGAAAACTCTACAAGGCACAAATGGAAAAAGAAAACCCTAGCCTTTGGGGGAAAAAAAATGCTTTCCTATTTCAATGTCTACTAATTTATTAAAGGTAAAATCAGATTTTACTTTCTATGAAGTATCTCTTAAAATAACAAATAGTTTTGACTTTTATTCAGATTAAATAAACTTCTGAATTGTCTCATGGCCTCTTGCTTTCCAGAACACACAGGACGTCTGCCTCCATAATGATTCCCAAGCACTGTAAATCTGTCAGAACTTTCATGTATTTTTCATTTCAAACTCATACTGCACTCAACTACCAACCAAAAATATGAGAAAAGCCAATCAAAAGATAAGGTCTTCCCTCTCCCGTTATTAAAAAGGTATACAACAAACATAATTACTGTTCAAAGTGCAAGAAACACACAGTATTTAGAAACGTCATGGTTTGTATTTTGTCTCTGCATGCATCCTGAAATCACATTACCAGTTTCACTTCAATTTTTCTGAGACCATAGTTTATTGAGTATATATAACATGAAATGTAAAATTAGCACAAGCTAATTGATAATTTCTTATTGAGTATTTAATTGCACAAAAAGGAAGAAGAGAGACATTGCAACTTGCAGGCTTTTCTCAGTCTTTCACATATACTGTCTTAATTCATGAAAAACTTACTGAAAGAAGGCGGCTTCTAAGTTCCTCCATACTGCCCTTTACATAACAGTCTCCTATGAACTGCATATTCATTGCATCACTTTTTAATGCTTTCTCCTGAGAATTTGTTAAAACAACCCATCTGTCATTTTTATAGGAAAATTAAACATGAATACCAATATCAGCTTATACATTTAACATTCTATTACATTCCCTAAAAACCCATTATGTATAAAACTCACATCAGCTTTAAAAATATCCTCATGACCTGCTTGAGAATTAAGATGAAGAACTGCTGAAGTACCGAGTGCTTTTCCTAATCGTAAGAAACTGAAGATAGGTTCTAATCTTTAACATTAAATACTATATTATGCTACTAATATTAAAATAGGTTTATTTTGAGACTTTGATAATTTTCCCTCTTTCACTTCTGTACTTGTTACTATCTCAGTACAATATAAGACTTCATATGGTCTCACCTAAGGTGGTCCAGAGCTTTTCTTCATTACCTTCGTAAACTCAAGCTTTTTCAGACTCCAATATGTTCTGAAAATTGCTCCCTCAGAAACGTAACAAATATAACAAAAATAAACTCATATACCTCCACTAATTCTGCATTTGATTCAAAAATCAATTTTGGTGGTGGTGGTGGGTTCTAGAAACCTCCATTGACCTCTTGATGTACCTATTCTGCCTCCTCCCTTGAGTCTCTCTGCCTATTCTTTTAGATATTAGCCTCTCACTGTTTATTACACAATTTTTTCATTGTTGAAAATACAAGAAAGAATGACCCAATATATGTACTTCGTTGATTTTCCTTGGTGCAAAAAAACATTGTTCTTTTGTTAAAGCTGAGGTTCCTAATGTTTTAGACAAAAGAGCTAGAACCCATTAATTTTCAAAACTACTTTTGCAATTGTCTTGTGGCATTATGTGACTTTATGAAAATTATTAGTTACCCTTCAATTTACAACACAACAAAAGATAGGGCAGAACACAACATGACCGCTTATGATCACAGATTCAACAAAAATATTCAAGCAGTTGCTTACAAATTTTTATTATGGGTGGGCCTTCTAACTTTCATGGAGGTACTAAAGTTTTCCTTAAACAAGGCAGAAAATGCATCCACTTTACAACAAAAATATAGCACTGATTCCTTTCTCTCTCTACTCATGACAGATAGTCACTTGGATTTGATGAAACACTTATGCAGCCCCACTGCGTCCTGATATTTTTGTGCTTCTCTGAAAACTATTATATGATGGGCAATGCCCAAGTTCCATTGGACAGTGATTTCCAACTGATCCAATTATCTGACAATGAAGTGCTTATATAGGTCCTGATCTACACTCTGTCATGGCAGAAGGCTATGTGGGAAGAGAACGGACACCAGGACACAGGCTGGTTGAATTATTCTGATGGCCCAGCTCGGGCCAACAGGCTGTAGTGGGCTATGCTCACACATTGAGGAAGATTTTTTTTAAATGTGTGTAACATTTGTTTGACAAGTCATTCAGTGATGGCTTCATTTTTTTTCAGTAAACAGTCTTTTGTGCAAACTTATACTGAGCATCTGAGTAATTAGGGTTTTTTTAGCTTAATGGTAGGTACATGAGAGTTTGATTAGTATTATGCTGTTATTAAATCATGCTGAAAAGCACTGCAGAGGCAGTTTTAGGACAGTATTCATTACAAGGGTGTTTTCCAATGGCAAGAATTAAAATATATGTTTTCAAATGAAGCTAAGATAGATGAAAATGACAAGACATTCTGTATTAGTCCAGAACATCTAAATAGAAAAAGAAAGTTTGCTTGTGTAACTTTCAATACAGGAGTGCACTGACTTGAAGAGATTTTAGGTATCTATTTCATCTGAAGTAAAATTCAGTGAAAAATTCCTGCATTCTGGCTGGACTAATAAACTGTGGATGAAGGAGAGGCAGTTTCTGCAATTCCATTGTTATGGATAGACAAAGAATAATAAACTCCACAGCTACACAATTTCAGAACATCTGAATAATTGGTAGTAACATTTAACAGGAATTTGCAAAATGTATGCCACTGAGAGGAAAAATGAGTCCTGCAAATTTCCAGAAATATTTCTGAAAAAGTAACAACACAGAAGTCCTCAATACTGTAATAATATATAAGAATTATTTCCCATTTCAAAATGTCTAAAATAAAAAGCCAGTATTTCCTATCTATATCTACCATTTCTGCTGTTTGGTCACAGAGAATGTGGTAGCTCTGAAAACTGAGCACAAAGTACTACTATTCACAGAATCACAGAACAGTTGAGGTTGGAAGGAACCTCTAGAGATTGTCTAGTCCAACCCTCTGCTCAAAGCTACAGCAGGCTGCCCAGAACTGTATCAAGTTTTCAACAGCTCCAAGGATGGAGACTCCACATCCTCTCTAGGCAACCTGTTCCAGCGTTTGACTGTCCGCACAGTAAAAATGTTTTGTCTTATGTTTAAATGGCATTTCCTGCATTTCAGTTTGTGCCCATTGTCCCTTGTCCTGTCACGGGACACCACTGAGAAGAGCCTGGCTCTGTCTCCTTTATTTCTTCCCATCAGCCGATACACACCAATAAGATACCCCTAAGCCTTCTCTTCCCCAGGCTGGAATAGTCCCTATTCTCTCATCCTCTCCTCATATGACAGATGCTCTTGTCTCCTAATCACCTTAATGACCCTTGGAAATAATTGGAAATAGTTTCCAGGATTATTTGCTCTTTTACCTTCCCAGGTGAGGCTAACTGACCTACCATTTTCTGGATCCTCCCTTTTGCTCTTCTTAAAGAAAGGAGTGATATTTGCTTCCTTCTAGTCCTCAGGAATCTCCCCCAGTCAAACTGATCTTTCAAAGAAACTGACAGTGGTCTCACAATGGCAGCAGCCAGCTCCCTCAGCACGCATGGGTGCATCCCATGAGGGTCTGTGGATTTGTTTATATTGTTTGTTTAAACACTCCCTAACCTGATCCTCCTCTACCAAGGCTACATCTTCCTTGCTCTGTATTTTCCCACTGCTTTTGGTGACCTGGGATTGGTGAAGGCCAGACTTACCAGTAAACAGCAGCAAACAAGGCATTTTGTACTCCAGCCTTTGCCTTGTCCTTTGTGGCAAAGTCCTCATTTCCATTCAGTAGTGGGCCTACACTTTTCCTAATCTTCATTTTGTTGCTTATGTACCTGTAAAAACCTTTCCTGTAGCTCATGTGATGGGTTAACAGCACCATACCTGCTGCTAAGTTACAGGCTGGAAAGTTGACCCCATCCCAGCCATACCTGGTTGTGGTGGGCTGACCTTGGCTGGCTGCCAGGTGCCCATCAAGCCACTTTCACTCTGTTCCTCAGTAGGACAAAGGAAGAAAATAAGATGAAAAAACTTGTCGGTCAAGATAAAGGCAGTTTAAAGAAAAAGGAAGAAAAAAACAACCAAACACACCCCCCCACCAAAGGCTGCATCCAGAAGCAGAGCAAAACCACAAAACCAAAGGAGATTTATTTTCTTTTATCAGCAGGAGATGCCCAGCCACTTCCTGGGAAGCAGGGCTTCTGTAGACATAATGGTTGCTTTGGAAGCCAAATGCCTTAATAATAAATGCCTCGCCCCCCCTTAGCTTTTATTGCTGAGCATGACGTGGTATGGAATGGAATATTCCTTCAGTCAGTTTGGGTCAGCTGTCCCAACTATGTTCCCTCCCAACCTCTTGCCCACCCCTAGTCTACCAGTTTTAGGTGGAGGTGGGAGGCTGGGAACACAGACTTGATGCTGTGCAAGCACTGCTCAGGAATAGCCAAAACATTAGCATCTTGTCAACACAGTTCTACCCACAAGCGCAAAGCACAGCACTATATTGACTCCCATGAGGAAAGTTAACTCCATCTCAGCCAGGCCCAGTACACCAGTAAAGCCTTTCACATCCCTCACCACATTCAACTCTAGATATGCTCTGGCTTCCCTAACCCCATCCCTGCATGCTCAGTGTCTCTATATTCCATATTCCCCCCATGTCATTCGTCCCTGCTTCCTTCTCTTCTATGCTTCTTTTTTTATGCTTGAGTTTTGCCAGGAGTTCCTTCTTCATCCATGCAGGGGTCCTGCTGCCTTTACTTGACTTCTTGCATTTTGAGATTGACCACTGAACTTAGAGGAGGTATTGCTTGAAAAGCAACCAGCTCTCTAGGACAGTGTCCCATGGGATTCTTCCATGCAGATCCCTGAATTGGCCAAAGTCTACTTTCCTGAAGCCTAGGATTGTCATGCTGCTTTTTGCTTGTTTCCCTGCACTAATTCACAAACTCTCAACTGGCACATTGTCCATCTCTAGGTAGAGATCCATGCATTCTCGCTGCTCTCTCACATAAAGGGCAACTCCCTGTTCTCACCTTGCCAGCTCTTCATTCCAAGAGAACCTATAGCCATCCATGGCAGCATTACAGATGTGTGAGCTTTCCCACCATGTCCCTGTGATCCCTATGAAATCATAACTCTGAAACTGCATGCAAACATCTAATTCCTCTTTGCTCCCCATGTGTCCTGGTTTTGGCTGGGATAGAGTTAATTTTCTTCGTAGTAGCTGGCATAATGCTGTGTTTTGGATTTAATATGACAATAACATTGGTAACACACTGATGTTTTAGTTGTTGCTAAGCAGCATTTATTCTAGTCAAGGACTTTTCAGCNCAGCCGTGCAACCAGTTGTAGGAGCCATCCATTCCTCCTCATGTCATAGAATCATAGAATCATTAAGGTTGGAAAAGATCCCTAAGATCATCTAGTCCAACCGTCAACACAACAACACCATGTACACTAAACCATGTCCCAAAGTGCCACATCCACACGTTTTTTGAATACCTCCAGGGATGGGGACTCCACCACCTCCCTGGGCAGCCTGTTCCAATGCCTCACCACTCTTTCAGTAAAGGAATTTTTCCTAATATCCAACCTGATTCTCCCCTGGTGCAACTTGAGGCCATTTCCTCTTGTCCTATCGCTAGTGACTTGGGCAAAGAGACCAACATGCACCTCACTACAGCTTCCTTTCAGGAAGCTGTAGAGAGCGATAAGGTTTCCCTTCAGCCTCCTCTTCTCCAGGCTAAACAACCCCAATTCCCTCAGCTGCTCCTCATAAGGCTTGTTCTCCAGGCCCTTCACCAGCTTTGTTGCCCTTCTCTGGACAGACTTCAGCACCTCAATGTCCTTCTTGTAGTGAGGGGCCCAAAACTGAACACAGAATTTGAGGTGCAGCCTCACCAGTGCCAAGTACAGGAGCACGATCACTTCCCTACTCCTGCTGGCCACACTACTCCTGATACAAGCCAGGATGCTGTTGGCCTTCTTGACCACCTGGGCACACTGCTGGCTCATGTTCAGCCGGCCGTCAACCAGCACCCCCAGGTCCTTTTCTGCCGGGCAACTCTCTAGCCACTCTTCCCCAAGCCTGTAGCGTTGCATGGGGTTGTTGTGACCCAAGTGAAGGACCAGGCACTTGGCCTTGTTAAACCTCATACAATTGGCCACAGCCCATAGATCCAGCTTCACCTTCACTGTAAGGATCAAGAAGAAAAACCACCTAAGCCCCCATACCCTTAACCACCACCTCCACAAGCTCCAGGTTACCCCGGGCAGTTATGATTGGGGCTTATGTGGAAAAGCATCAAGGGGTAATAGTCTGAGGGCCAGACAAGCCTCAGCAGTCTTTTCATAATGTCTCAGATCTGAGACCCTGTCAATCAGAAGACTTCCCTAGATGATAGGTCAGGTCAGAAAATGGAAGCATCTTCACCGGAGTGGGGATTTGTCAACTACTACTCCTTACCGCTTCCTCCTGGTGCTTCTGTGTGGATCACGTTTAGTTGGCTTCAGAGCTTCATTGGACAGAGCTCCCAGCCCCTTGTCAGCTATGATTGTACTAGATCTGTTCAATAAATGTAAATCTTGAGGTGGAGCAGAAGTGTTCCTCCTGGTGCCAGAAGTCACAAGTTTCCAGCCTTTGGCATCCTCTAAGTTTTCACTTCCCATCCCAACAGGCACAGACTCTGCCTGCACCTCCTTCAGGAAAGCTGGGAGCTTGGCTTTTCAAGATATAGTGTCTCAGAAAAGATCTGGCTGATTTATTTCTGATGCTGCAAAGTCTGCTGACCTCCTCTCACAGCTCCTTAATTTGGTGATGCGGATCTTCAACAAGCACACATCTCCTGCACATTACAAGACCATCTCAGAAAGGGGCACCAGGCAATCCCTGCAGCTCAAGATATGCAGAGCTGCATCCTCCTTCTGGACCTTTGTCTGAGGCAAAGTTCTCATCTTAGAGGGTCCATTGCTCCAACAGCAGCTGGGGACCATGCCCTGTGGCACATCACTACCATTGCTGAGAAGGTGTATCCTCTACTGAGCAAAGTCGCTGGTCTTTAAGCTCTTCTGCACAAACTGCTGGGCCAACTGCTGTGTGCATTTGCTGCCTCTGTTAGCTGCAGTTAATATTACTGATTGAAAGCCTATGATTTGCACTTATGAAAAAATATGAATATTATTTTACACATTTCAGTGTGGTATCATTCTTCAGTGGGCACATCACTAAGAAGGTAAATAGTCCATGTATAGATTTGTGAGATCTTTGCCAATATTAGGTAAAACTTGTTTTATCACTGATTTCTGAAATTCACTGAGTATATAAATTCTATAGACATTCTGTCAATTTAGCTGTATTGTATATTCTAAATTATTTAGATTGATTTTTGTAGGATGAAACACTAACATTCAGTCCAGAGAAATACCCAGTCAAATGTTGTCTATTATTTTATTTTAAATTGGACACTAGGTGACAAAATACAAAAGTGATCACCATATGGTATTGAGAGTATACTTATATAAATATGTCCACACTTAAAGATTATGATCCAGTATATATAAGTATATAATAAGTATAAAGTATATATAAGTATATATTATAAGTATAAAGATTATGATTCCAGTATAAATTTTACAGGCCAAAGTTATGTCAAGTGCTAAATTTTGTTATGCTTCAGAATCATCAGTATTTAGATGTACAATAACTATTTTCAATGTATTTGTAAGATAATACTTTTTGAGTTAATCCTTGCTTTACATAATTAGCACTGCAATAAAAATGTTTAAAAACATAGTTAATCTTTGTCTACATATTAACAAGCTTCTGAACCTTTTTTGCCTCTGGACTAAAAAGTAGCTTATTTTAAAACAGCTCTGAATTTATAAATACATCAGCTTGATTCAATACAGATCTATACTGGACACTTCCTGAACTTCTGTCGTTCGAAACAGATATTCAACCCTTATTTCCAACTACCCTTAGTGACAAGTACATTTGACAGGTAGAAGACTAATATTTGCTTCTTGTAAATAAAATGGAAGGTATTCTCAGCATCCATCCCATCTGCCTCTACTTTACTACTAATTGTATCCAACAGATAAAAGAAAGAAGTTAATAATAATAATAATAGCAATAACAACAAGAACCACCACCACCTCGTGAAGTTCAACAAGACCAAGTGCAAGGTTCTGCACCTGGGTCAGGGCAATCTCCAGTATCAATACAAACTGGGGGACTAAGGGACTGAGAACAGCCTTGCAGAGAACTTGGAGATACTGGTAGATGAAAAATTGGATATGAGCCAGCAATGCGCACTTACAGCCCAGAATGGGCTGCATAAAAAAAAAAAAAATCATTTTCATGATTCAAGGTCAAGGGAGGCAATTCTCCCTCTCTATTCTGCTCTCCTGAGACCCCATATGGAGTACTGTATCCCACATGGTCCAGACATCGACCACAAAAATGATCAGAGAGCTTGAACACCTCTCCTATAAAAAAAGACTGAGAGAGTGGGGGTTCTTCAGCCTGGAGAAGAGAAGGTTCTGGGGAGACCTTATTGCGGCCTTTCAATACTTAAATGAGGCTTATAAGAAAGATGGAGAAAGACGGAGAAAGACTTTATACCAGGGCCTATAGTGGCAGGACAAGGGGCAACAGTTTTAAACTGAAAGAGGGTAGATTTACACTGGATATAAGGAAGAGGTTTTTTATGATGAAGGTGCTGAGACACTGGGCAAGTTGTCCAGAGAAGAAGTGGATGCCCCACCCCTGGAAGCGTTCAGTGTCAGGTTGGACAGGTCTCTGAGCAATCTGATCTAGAGAAAGATGTCCCTGCCCATGGCTGGGGGTTGGACTAGATGATCTTTAAAAGTCCCTTCCGACCTAAACCATCCTACGACTCTATGATTCTATAATAAAGAGTCTGCAGCGAAATGTAAATGCTTTTTTTTTTTTAATTTTACTTCTTCATAACTGGGAAATCATTTTAGCTCATATTCTGTGTCCATTCATGAATAAATAAAATAATGTATGGTTGTTAACTTAAGCAGATATTCAACTGTTTTCTTCATTCCAATTCCCAGGTCTTTATTTAAAACTTCTGAAAACAAACATGATGCCTTCATTGAGCTATCAATAAAAAATTAGAATGTAGAACTGCATGCAATGTATGTAGAATTTTTAAAGATGCCTAGAATTTTTCAAAGCTTAAAGTAGGTACTGGTTGAACAGACTATGAAAACTAATTTTGATAAAGGGCAATATTATTTAAATTTTTTTTAAACTTACTGAAGCAAATGTCCCTCAAAAAACCCTACATGAGGTCAGAGGCCATCCTATTCTAAAGGAGATCTTCAAAAGGTAAATAAATTAATCTGCTAACAGCATAAAAGTGTCAAAGAATGTTCAAGATAATATAGGAGTCTTTTTTTAAGATATTGCGAGTAGTAAAAATGTAGGTCAAATACAGATGCATATGGTGACTCTACAAATACTGGAGAGCGGAGAACACAGAAATATGGCATAATTCATATGCCCATATTTAAGCAGATAATTAGACAGAGGAGAAAGAAGAGGTCTGCATCATGTCCAGCTTCCCTTGTCAAAGAGCTCTCAGGCTTCATTACCTCCACCTGGGTGACTAAGACCATCAAGGACCATAGCCACCAGCAGTGACCATGTGGCTACAGCTTCATGGTATTGTATACTCACAGTTACTTTATGACACAACTTTTAAAGAATTAGTGCTTTGAATTTGCAGTGCTAATGATTAGTAATGATAAAGAACTAACCATTAGCAACGTGTGATGTTAATGAGCATTAATGTAGTGCAGTTTTGCTTTACTGTTTAAAACTGGCCTCATTTATCAGTCTTCCAAACACTACAATCAAAATCTCTAATTTCCTGATTATATATGTATACATATATGCGACAGTTTCACCTGAGCTCTTGCAAGGAAGGTCTGCAGGCCTAAATGTATATTTCATTCTAGTCGGTAAGATATAAGGGAAGGTGTCACATTGAAATATACTGCTATCCCACATACAGACTTCATACCAAATTACATACACAACACTGTACTTCCCACCTCAAATGCATTTGATTTCCTTTGTCACTTCTAATGTTTCAATACTCAAGATAATTCCTTAGACCTTACTTCTAATGTTCCTGGGAAAAAAAAGTAGTCTTTTAAAATTATCTACTTTCCTACCTGATTAAGTTTCTTCCATAGGTTGAGAACAGGAGAAAGTTCAGCAGACCATATTTCTCTGTCAAATTTGCAGCCAGCAGTTACTGACCTGCTCAGGATCCGAAGCTGTGAAATGACCTGAGTGATGAGAATACAAATGCAAATCTTGAAGAAGGATAAACCAACTTTAGTACAAAAATGTGATACAATAGCAAATACTCTCCAATTTATCTACAGACAATACTTTTCTGCATACTTAATTCCTAATAATGATCTATTCAAAACACAAACAATACCCATATTCAAATATATAACATACTTGAGCCTCATTCATATTAAGCCCAAAACAAAAAAATCCATATTTTTCTTATCGCAGTCATTGTTTTTGTTGAACTATAATTTAAAAACTAGTGAGTTGTATAATTAATCAAAAAGCCTCTTTTCCACAAAATCTACAGACAAAACTCAAGCTCTGCCTTTAACTAGGCTCCATCTGTAGTTAAAAAAAGAAACAAAAAAACAGAATATGTTACTAAATATATATAGTACCTATCAGGTATCAAAACTCCAAGACAATTATTATCAATTCATTCTGATCTCCCACGGATCTCTTAGATATTCATGCTACCTCAAATTATTTAAATGCATAATTATGAGTTTAAAGCAAGCAAGCAAGCAATTAAAAAGATAACTGCAAAACTTTCAGAAAGAAGGGGAGCTCCCAGTTCATCAGGTCCAACTGCCTTTCACTGTTAGCAACCCTGGTAACTCCACTCATAAACTGATCACATATATGTATACATTTATAAAGAAAGAATACTGAAACTGAACTTCTTCACTGATACTGCAGTCTGTCCCTTAAACTGCATATAACCCCCCTGGTATTTGTAGGTATTTTACCTAAATTTTGGTTATTTTTCACAGTGCATTTTTTGCAAGACATGTTGGAAAACAACTTACTAATTCCCTTCTCTTTTCCTTAGCTTCAAAGAATTAAACTCGATAATAAAAAAATTATTAGTCATTCAGAAGGACTGGACCATTTAACTGTGAAACAGAATGAGGCAGAAAGTCAAGTTGCTTCTGCTGGATTTTGACTTATTTTCTATTCTCAAACGATGTGCAATGATGTAGTGTTTTATTTTTCATTTTCTTTCACTGAAGCAAACAGCAGCTTCTTATTTATTACCTTTGATAGGGACTATGAAGCACTACAAGATGATAGGACACTGAACCATTATTTTAACTTTTGTAACATTTACTATATTTTTTCTTATATTAAATGTCTTACAAGACATAAACCAAAAGATAAATATATAAAGGATAAATATATAAAATCTATCTCTATGACATATAAAACTATATTTAGAAAAACAATTTAAAAAATACTTTTAATTACGCTAAAATAGTATTCTTTTTCATTAAAAGCTCACTTTTTAGTATGTTAATTCTGAAAAAAATCTTTTTTAGTTCCCTCAGAAATGACAATATAATCTGTTGTCCTAGAGAATTATGCATACTCTGTGATTCCAGATCTCAGAAATTATGAAAATAGGATTTTTATTTCTCTGTTAAACTTAAGGAATTAAAGTGAAATTAATTCCATGACCTAAAAAACATTACTGGTTGATAAAAGTCATATTCTATTATAATAAATTAGTTCAGTCATGATCCTGCAACTTGGTTTGCCAAGAGGAACTACATCCATACCTAAAACCTTACTTTTGCCTAGTCTGAAGTAAGTTGCCAGAAAGGAAGGTAAGGAGAAGTTGCAGTCAAGGCAAAGGAGTAGCTGGAGTGAACAGAGCTTTGCCTGGGAACATGTTACAAGCAAGCTGAGAGCTTACAGGCAGAGACCAGAGGACAGACCAAGATGCGGGGCGCTTTTAGCAGGCATGCGCTACAGACTCCTTGATCAAGAAAGCAGATGAAGTTGTCTTCTGACAGCTTGAAGGAGCCAAGCAATCACAGGCCTTCATACCCATGGGAGACTTCAATCAACCCAGTACCTGCCATGAGAGTGATATGTCACGGTTCATAGAATGCAGGAGATTTCTGGAATTTGTTGAAGACAATTTCTTTATACAGGCAATCAATTAGCCAACCAGGTGAGATGCTCTATTGAATCTGTTGCTAATAAACAATGAAGAACTGGTAAAAGATGTGAAGGTGAAGGGCAGCCTTGGCTGCACCAACCATAAAATTGTTGAGTTTAAAATCCCAAGAGAAGAAAGCAAAGCAAGTAGTAGAATCACAACCCTGGACCTCAGGAGAGCAGACTGTGGCTTAGTTAGGAATCTTCTTCGCAGGATCTAATGGGCAACTGCACTGGGGGGCAAAGAAGGCCAGAAGAGTTGGTTAAACTTCAAGAACAAATTCCTCAAAGCACAAGAACAGTCCATTCTGATAAGCGTAACAAGCAAGGCAGAGAACAAAAATGGCAGGAGATCAATCTGGATGAAGAGGAAGCTCCTAGTGATCTCAAATGCAAAAAGGTATTCCACAGAAGACAGGAGCAGGGATGGACTGCCCAGAAGTACATAAAGATATTGCTCAATTTTTTTAGGATGAAGTGAGGAAAGCCTAATCTCAGCTGTGTTTGAAACTAGCAATGGATGTGAAGGCCTATAAGAAGGGCTTCTGCAAGTATTGTGGCAGCTAAAGCGAGTAAAAGAAAATATAAGCCACTGCTCAGTATAGCTTTTTATGGAAAATACCATTTCATCATCTCATTCTCATAACTTAAATTGAAACTTTAATAATTCTTTGTATGCTCCAGCTATTGTGTATAGCAGAAAAGATTCTTGTTTAATTTAGCAAAAAATTATTTTGTCTTATTTGTTTTGAGCATAGTATCTTTATTATTCCTGTTATTCTTCCTCCTTTTCACTCTGCACTCATGCAAATGTTCTGACAAGCAATACAGATAATAAGACACACATTTATGCCTTCCAGATATCATTCTTTTAGCTATAGTTCTGGCTCTTATAATTTGTTTTTGGATAGTTGCCTGACATCATTTGCAAATAAATAAAATATTTATACCAAATATACTTTACTGGCAATTCAGTATGCAGTACTGCATATAACTTGTATATTTATACTATAAAGCTGCAGGAAGTTTATATAAGTGCTTCGTGAATATGGGGGATTGAAAATATTAAGTACTGTATTCTTTTTTTAACTGACTTCATAGGTATAAACACTTAGCTCCACATAGCTGAAATGAATTTGAGAGGTAGTGACTGCAAGATCATCAAGTAATTAAACTATTTTCTAACTCTAGCGTATAGGGTTAGCTGTCTATTTTTAATTATGTAATTACAGAATTTGTCTAAGTAATTTAAATAGGAAATACACTATCTATCCATTATTTCAATTTTTGTTCTTCACTGCAACTGCATCTGTTTCTGCTTTGTATATTTTATCAAAATAGCCCCAAAATATTGGGATGTGATTGTCAAAAGTTAAGCACTTAAATTAAACATACTGAGTCAAAAGAAATCAAGTTTTAACTCTCAGTGTTTTAGAGTACTGTATTGTATTATGATATTTATCAAATATTCCTGGAAATTCAACTCTTTGCAGCTCACCCCATTTCTTCTCTCATGTATAACAGATATGATGATAGCATAACTTACTACTAAAGTTTCCATTACAGCACACTGTTTTCAGTTGACTGTAATTTTTAAAAAATTAAAATGCATTGGGCTGAAACTTTGTGTACTGGTGGCTCTTTCAGCCTGGATACTTTTTGAAAATTTTAGCCTAGAACAGTCATTCACTTTCAAGAAACAGAAGAAAATACATTTTAGTCATGTCAAAATAATCAGATTGACCTCATTTTTGAACTCCTTCAGCATCCCAAACTTTGCTAAGGGACTACTATCTCGGTTTCAGATGGGACAGAGTTAATTTTCTTCCCAGAAGCTGGCATAGTGCTGTGTTTTGGATTTAGTATGAGAATAATGTTGGTAATACACTGACGTGTGTGTTCCATAGCATATTCCATGGGGATATTGACATCATGCTCAGTATATAAACTGAGGGGAGCTGGTCGGGGGGACAGTGATTGCTGCTCGGGGATTGGCTGGGTATTGGTCAGTGGTGGTGAGCAGTTACATCACTTGTTTTTTCCTGGGTTTTATTTCCCTCTCCTTCTTGTTGTTTTCCTTGTCATTAAAATTTATAATAGTAACAATAAGAATAATAATTATTAAACTGTTCTTATCTCAACCCATGAGTTTGCTTACTTTGGCTCTTCTGATTCTCTCCCCTATCCCACCGTTGGGGGGGGAGGGTGAGCAAGCGGCTGTGTGGCGCTTAGTTGCCGACTGGGGTTAAACCACAACAATAGGAAAACTAAGTTCCTTACAAAGGTACCTCAGATAGATGGGTCCATGTGGTGGAAATTAGAATGAGGATTTTCATTTCCTGGAAACCTAACATAAAAAGTCAAGAAGAATTCAGGTCCTCTCACTACACTCTCTCTATATATCTATCTTACCATCAGGTCATCTTATAATCGCCTTCAGATACTTTTTCTAGGATGAGATTAATCGTGCCTTACACATGGTACTTCTATGACCACAAAGAGAGACTAAAAGTGACTAGCACAGATGCAGACATCTAGGTTTGTTGAATCATATCCTTTGCACTCTAGTTTGGAAAGGTACCAGGCAGTTATGTACGTACTTATAATACTAAGGAAACTGAAAATCTAATCAGAGCTGTATAAAACTGGGTACTCAAAATAAGAATTATTTTAAAATACCTAACCTTTGAATGCTCACCTTTATTACCTCAACAAAGTATTTTAATATATTATACACTAGAAGCTCTTATACGTTGTGCTATTCCAGTTCATATACACGGCTAAACGTTTTGAAAAAATGATGAGTGAAAAAATTTACCATAAAGCAAGAAAACAGTACTGAATTCACTGAAAATATGAAAAGGATAGAAAGAAAGGTAATCAAAATATAAAAGTCATCACCAATAATGGTCTGTTTAAAGAGGGGTGAGAAGATTATTCAGAACTTGTAGAATTCAGTCTTTGTAGAAACTGCCTATTTTAAGGTAACGTAAACTAGCCCAAACAGCATTTATAAAAAAAATTCAGCAGAGTAATTTACTTGTGAACAGTGCATCTAATAACTATGAACAGCACACAGAAACTGCTATTTAATATTCTTCCGTTCTTACTGGAAAATTCATACACTTTTTTTTTTTTTGCATTGTCAGCACAGAAAAATGTAAGTTGCACATATTAATAAAGGCAGAGTAGTCAAACTTAAAACATTAATATTTACTTACCTAGTTATTAAACTAATTGTGCATTTCAGCTTTTTCATCTATATGGATTTCCATGGATACGCACTGTTATGATATTGACCAACACATTACAGTAAAAACCCCACAATTTAGAGAAATTAAAAAAGATAATAAACAGAATGGAAAGCAATAAAGATAATGAATGAGCCAATGTGTCTTCATATGGAACTACTAGAAAGTCATGTTAGATCTGAAAATTAAAATAAAAGTTCATGGAAAAATAAAAATGGGGAAATATCAAGATTTTAATTTTTTTT
>VZTL01068720.1:19024-47422 GCA_013400535.1 Scopus umbretta | reverse complement strand
AAAAAAAAAAGGAAAGAAAAAGCCAAGTATCTTCTACAGCAAGTGTCAGGTATTCTCAAGTCTCAAAAAATTCCTCTGCTGAAGGCTGAGTTGTACTACTATGTTCAACATTTGGACTTCAGGATTAGCATTCACTTTACTCAATACAACAGCAATTATGACTCTGAATGGGTAGATCGATCTCCATCATGTAGGGTATATTGTACCTTTAGGTACGGCCTTGAACAAAGGGGTTGCGTATTAATCGCACCATCTTGAAGATAATCCCCAGGGCATTCATGACTCAGAGACACACCTCTGAGTCACTATTCTTTCATTACTTCCTCTTGGTCCCTTTGGGGTAGAAACTTACTGCTGGTTTACACCAGCAGCAAATTACAACATCTTCCTGCTATGCTGACCTTGCCGTTTTGGATAGTGAGTCTAAAATTAGAGCCAACATTCATTCTTCACTCTACCTACTGCAATAAGGAAGTCACTTGATGAGTGAATCCTGTTCACTCCATCGCACCCAAATCTGAAGCTGTAGGGTAAATTTTCTGAGTAGGCCAATTTATTGCAATGGAATTATCTGTTGAGTGATGCAATACTCAGTCTTAGGCAGGATAGCAAAACATAGTTTAGAGCTTGTGATCATGGAATGAGATGACACGAAAAGTACTTTAGTGTGGTGAGATAGAATGAAGGCTTATCATAAAAAATGTCCTAGGAAAAGCTGGGGAAAAACCGTCAGACTCTATGGTTTGCAAGTCACACTGGCTATGGGAAGATCTATCAATCATTACATTGATTGAAACCAAGCTTCTTGCTGTCATTCTCACCTGAAACAGCTGAAATCCAGAGTAGCTCAAAATGACGTGAATCCTTACTATATCTAAGATCCGATCTCCGTCATGTATCAGTCTCTTGGGACTCAGGGCTGAGTCTTATTTAGCCAGGACTGAGAGTGAAAAGATATCTTTCTGTGTCACGGAATATCACCACTCTAGCAGATGCCACCGAATCTATTTCCTTCAAAGTAATGAAGTGAGATTGTTTATGTGAAAGTTTTCAAAGAGCTGAACCTGCAAGGTCCTGCTTACAGTTCAGGAAATAGCAGAATATAAATCTGTCCAAATCAGCCAGGCTCATACAAAATTCAATATTGGAACACAGCGACACCAGCAACATCTTGTTCTTTTCGTGTAATGACTGTTGATGCTAGGATTTAGGTGGATTATGTTGATTTAGGAAAAAGAGGGGAATATTAATATAAAAAATTGTTAAATGTCAAATCAAATCCTTTAATAATGTGTGTGTCTGGTTGAGGATGGGAGTGCTTTCAAAACTAGCTACAAATATTCAAGAAATTCATTTGGCAAGTTCAAACGAATAGCCCAAATCAATTACACACTCAGTATTCTTAAGGGGGCACATTTTCAGCATAGTATGTGGAGAATTAAGCCCTCTGCTCCCATTATTGTTAATGGGATTGGCACACCCAATTCCTCATACACATGGTTGTAAGTTTAAAGCCAACAGATAAAAATATGACTTTGAAATACTATGAATGTCGTTATATCTTCTAGTCTTTCCTGTCTAGTGTAACTAAGTTACTTTTTGTGTTTGCTAAGAAGTCTCAGTGCGTACACTTTGGGTTCCCTGGCCCTACGCATACTCAAAGCTGAAACTGGGATGGAAGCGTGAACTATTCTTGACAGCTATGTGGAGAGCTTCAGGGAGAAACCCAGGGCAGAAAATAAGAATTGTAGGGGTTGTTAAATATTAGCACCTACTCTTAAGCTTTTCTTGCAGAACAAAAATAAGTCCCTCTGAATTTTCATTAGCAAAAATCAGAGAAGAAAACAAAAAGCTAACAATTCCAGAGTAACAATTAGTGTAAAGCTGCTGGATAAGCTTTAAATCTCTGAATCAGAGGGATTAGAAGCGTTATCTCACGTTCCAAGTAACTGTCCCAGCTACCGCATTACTGACTATTTTGAAATGAGTGGAAGGAACTGATCCAAAATTCCTTCCTAAGTGTCAGAATGTTGAGTTAAAATTCAAAATCTGTTTCGATAAACTGGTATTTTTCTATGGAAAAACAATACCACAGTTGCAGTTAGTGCTAGTCATTGTTTTTTTCAGAGCACCCATGTCACACACTGAGTCAGGACATCCTGACATCTTTCCACTGACTGTAGATCACTCTGTGGTGTGCCCTTCTCTGTGGGCTAAAACCACACAGTTCAAACTGACGTCCTTAGGTGTATCTAGATGTCCTTATCATCATAGCAATACATGGGCAAACTCCAGAAATTTGGTTCCACTTTTTAAATAAGTAGATTTGTAATGCTCTTATCTGCCTTTCTGTGATTACTTGTAAGAAAATGGATCAAATTCTCATGACCAGAATTTGATGACTTTCTGCAACAAGTTCACCAATGCGGTACTCTCTAATACTTCCAGTTGATATGTGTTGGACAGCTACAGTTCTTTGCACTAATACCCATATATTCCTCCGGAGTCTTTCACTGTAGATGTGCTATTGCTCAAGGGATAAAAATGAAATGTCTTTTAGTATCTAGAGGTTGGAGCCAGCTTCACAGTTAAGTGCTCACATGCAAAGGACTCCAGAAGGGCTCCATGAGCTTGGCAAAAGAGCCCTTCAAATTCCAACAACAAAGTTTTGTTCCTGATATTTTGGCTAGCTCTTCCATGCTGAGTTCCCATGGATTTAGTTTACAGCTTAATTCAGCCTCCTAATTACACCTGTGTAGTCCAGTGGACAGGGTACTATGAGAACATTTGAAAACATAAGTGCTATTTCTCGCTTTATAGTTTAATTGCTCTGTGCTGCTGTATTCCTTATTCTCTCCTCCTTCCTCAGGCGAGCTCTTTAGCAAAGATTCTCAATTTTTTGTTGCCAGGGGAGTGACATTCCTCCTGACTTTCACCAGTATTAACCAGCAGAGGACTAGATCTTGACAAACAATGTTTTATGTATATAGTAATTACTGAAACAGCAATGACTGCCTTTCTGAAGGCACTGTTACTATTGAACTATTATTTTGAAGACATCTTCTGAAGCTCATGATGACGGAAGGGAAGGCTAGGGGAGGGAAGAGGCCAAACTATCTTGGACATGGATCCAGAAGCAGATCCAGAAATTACATAAATTCCATGAATCCTCGTACTTTGGTTTTGACTCAAAATGTGTAAGAACAGGGAGTAAAGCTAAGGACTGATTCCACAGCTGGTGTAAATTGGTATAGATCCATTTACTTCAATCTGAAATGTGCTCCTTAAAGGTCACAATACCTGGAAAGTGTAAATAATTAGGTCTGCAGGTCAACAAAACCTGCCGACTTGAACTAGCTGTTGGGCCACTTGAGTTTAATCCAAACATTGACTATTCATTGGAGAATGCTCTTCACTGTTACTGAGACATCAATGCTATTGCAGGTAAATATTTTCTCTATAAAGTGCTATCTGATGGTCACTCTTTACACTTTCCCAAGGAGCAAATGTTAAATTCTTTTATGAAGATTCTTCTTTGTTTACCAAGTTTTAGATTGGATTTACACCAGTGAAAGCTAGGAAGAGGGGTGATGGAAGGTTCTTTATGGAGTTCTGCAACAAGCAATTGTAAAAACCCCTGCAAACCCAGTGCAGACAGCATAATTTTCACCAGGAAACAAAACCTATTACAAGATCAGTCAATTTCTTCACTTAATCAGAGTTTTCCTTAAGATATTCAACCTGCATTTCATTTGCCTGGTGGAACATTCTTCATAAGCAATTTCCGTAACAACTGTCTTGCAGAATATGGTATGAATAAATTAAAGACAATGTGTAATATAGTATATGTGTAATATATTACAATGTGTAATATAGTATAGATTATAGTATAATTGTTGTGAGATAGATATATTCCAAGCAGTATATGAAAGTCATTTATACAAGGCCATGGAAATAAAGATCCTGTCTAGTAACCTGGGATTTTAAGGCTACGTTTTTAAAAGGGGAAAGAAAATGTGGGTGCAAAATATATATATATATATATTTATAAAATATGCACTTACGGTAACCTCATTCCTATTTACTGTAGATGCCTACTTTGCCTAACATTAACTATTCACTGCAAGTCTTGTTTGTGGTTAAGAAGACATTGCTGCATTTTCCACATGTAAATAGCCACTTCCCTCTGAAGTGGCCTAAAATTGGTGCTGAAAATAATGCAGTAAGTACATCCCAGAGGGTACCATTGGTCCATATGACGTCTTGCAATACAAGAGTCTCTATTAAGTACCCCAACACAGTTTTAAGAGTGCGAGTGTAGTCCATACTTCAAATCCCATTAAGACTATGACCCTGCCTATTCCATGTGCAACCTACTGCTGTACCAGCACCACTTCTGGTGTCTCAGGAGCACCGATCAATTGTACCAACGTTATTGGCTCAACTTCTGTTTTCCAAAAATTTCTCGGCAACTGCCCTTTATTGGTCTAACCCTACAATAGTAACCAGCATTACTTTAAATCTC
Source organism: Scopus umbretta (assembly GCA_013400535.1). Lineage (NCBI taxonomy): Eukaryota > Metazoa > Chordata > Aves > Pelecaniformes > Scopidae > Scopus > Scopus umbretta. The sequence continues at coordinate 42,897 of VZTL01068720.1, read as the reverse complement.
CATTGACTCTCATGTGGCTTTTCATTAGACTTTTCATTAGACTTTTCATCAGACTTTTCATTAGACTTTCTGGACTACCAGAACTCTCTCTGGGACAAAACATAAAACAACAAAAAGCATTATCAGATGAGTTGTGTGAGGCTTGGCTAATTCTGGTCAAGCAGCACAGGCATTATTTATATACTGCAGTTAATTTCTCTTCATATAACTGTAGCATCGTTTCATTCTGTCCAGAGCCCTTTTTGCCTCCAGATGGTAATTTATATCTATTACAGCATTACAAAAAGTGTTTGAAGAAATGATGTAGCAGACTCAGAATTATAATGTCTTTTTAGAAAAAAATAAACGCTTACAACAGTTTGTAAATATTGACCTCTGCCTTCTTGTCCTAAGAAACGTGCCCAAACTTTATAACCACAGTAGTGAGAGATATATTTTTAAATATAAGCACTGAAAATTACTATTCTAATGTCTTCATGCAAAACCCAAAGTCAAACCTTTCTGTATAAACACTAAGTATTAAGAGGGCTGGCAACACTGCTAATAGAAAGTATGTAGTGAAGAGAGGGCCTATTTTACAAAAAAATGTAACAGACATATAAATGAAATATGCTAAAGACCATCACAGTTAAAAGTGTGTTTGAAAGAAATATTTAAAGGGTTGGGGCTAAACTCTGGCTACTGAAAACTTAAGTTTAAGTAATAGTGCTACTTGAGATTGTATCAGCTGAGGGATGTGTCCGCTGTCTAAAAATAGGAAGAGAAAGACTGGAACAGCTGTCACAGGGAATTCTGCTTTCTGGAAATGCTCTATTGTGACAGTCATCATAAAGATAAGATTCCTTTCTGGATGAATTAAAGAGATGGGAATTTTGTGAGACAGAGAATGTCAAAGAACAAGAGATACTCAAGATTATGGTTTCAAAAATCATACTGAGTAAAACTCAGATCTGTACCTTTCAGAGCTGGTATAACTGCATGGTTTTGGTGTTGGCAAGATTTCTGCAGATGCCACAGTATCGACTCAGAATTGTATTACAGGCATGAAAGTCGAGGTGTATTTCAGGACTGGGAAGGTGTCACTGGGAAATACACTAGGCATGACAAGCTTTTGGAAATGGAGCTATTCCTATACTTGCTTCAGGTCACATTGTCATAAATGGCCTAGTATTTCCCACGAGTCGTTCTGAACACATGAAAAATTTGTGATTCTCAAGAAATAGCAGGTAAGGACTAAGACTAACAAGGGAATTTTACTTATTAATTGCACTTCTAAGGAATGTTTTAATATAAATGGATTAGTGATATACTGATTTCTAGTTTCTAATGACTTGATTTCAAGTCTTTGGCATGCTTACCTCCCCTGTCTTACTGCTTCTGCTGGTTTCTTACTTTCGTAGGCAACAAACGACTTTGGCACATGCTTGACTTTAAGAAGATGACTCTCCTCTTAAAAGCAATAAGATTATTTACATCCTTGAAATTATTCAGGTACTGAAGTTTCAGACCCTCTCCAAGCAACAGGAAGGTTAGGCTGCTCTTTGTTTCCATGGGAGCCGAGCGCGAAGCTCCCAGTCAGGTTCTGCTGTTGTTATGAGTGCCAGTACAGCACCATGTATGTCAGCAGCAGAAATAACAGAACCCTGCCAGCCACTGACACTCCAGAGGAAAATTCTTCCGTGGTGGCTTGCTTGGTGGCACGTGGCGAAGTCACGCCATGTGCCATACTATCACATGACTGGCCAGCCTGCTCTCTGGGGTAAAATAGGTCAAGACTGAGATGCCCTGGCAGAGCCATGCAGGGAAGTTTGCATAATGCCTACCCCCCTACATCGGATTCGAGCCAGCATTATTAATCACTCACTTTCATGAGCAGTAAATTCACCCATAAAATTTAATTAGAAAGAAATCCGTAAATGCATTTTTAAAATAAGGCATAAAATACAAATTCCCATTAAAGGAGTGACATAAACACCCACTCGGAGCTTTATTGGGGAGCCAAGGAGGAGGGTTTCTTTGTTGTTGTTGTTCTGTAGTAAGTTTTAAAACACTATAAAAAATAAGCATCAAGAAGCATTGTTTTGAAGGGGTAAATTACACACTCTCTGAAAGAGATCTCTGTCAGCTCAGTACCCAAAATTGAACATGCTATTAGGCAGACTAAATAGCAGGCACAACATAACTTTGTATCACTAGAGGCATCCCATATATTTGCCTAGAAGTGAATATTCTGAGGTGACTACCCTTTTTCCTTCTGTGTTAAATAATAATTGCATTTCTAGAAGAATTCAGCCCCAAATATTAAGCATTCCAGCCAGTCTTTCCAAAAGCAGAGGGAGGAGTTGCTAATCTGTAAATACTGCTGTACCCAGGAGAGGTGAACACTGCAAGAGCCACTCTGCATTGACACGAACCTCTTCACATCACTGCTGTGCAGAAAGGGGCTAATTTGGGCTTGCTGTTGGAGTAGTGTAACGGAGCTCTGGTGGAACAAGGATGAAGCCACGAATGTAGTCAAGAGATCTTTTTGGCCCACTTGCCCGACCCCTCCACCCCCCGAAAAAAATTGCTGAACTTTGTATTGCTTGTTTGTACTGCTCAAGACACTTGCCAGCTAAACTTTTTCATAGATGATTTATATGCAGAGAAGTTAAAAACAAACTGACCTTTCTCACCCATCAAATAGTCCAAGCTTGTTCTTGTATCCGATTGCCTACTTAAAGCATCTGGGATTGCTCTTTGTTATGCATGGATATGCTTTTGTATGTGCCCGCTTACAGAAGTTCTGGGATGAAAAGCAGTGAGGGGGTTTTGCAAGATGTTAGTCCATTTAGCAGATGGAACTGCTGAGAAAAATCACCACCTATTTTTCTGGAAAAACAATGTTACATAAGCGCTTCTGTAACTTTTTCTGTTTCATAAGTAACCTGGCAAGTTGACTAATTCACATTCTGGGTATCATTCTAAAGAAATATTTCTAATAATCCTCTCTGTGTACAAAGCGGTATTGCCTCATCCTGGTCTGGCATTTAATCTACTAGTTACTATTTTCAGAAAGGCTATTTCCAAATCCAAATAAAAACAACAATCTCGCACTTACATAGTGCCTTTCATCCTAGAAGATTCCAAAGAGCTCTGCAGAATTAAAACAAAACAGAAATGTTGGACACAGGGTGGCTTCATTCATCACTGAAATGCAGCCAGCTCTGGGGTGAAGCATGGTTAGCAGCAACAGCTCAGAGCAATACTATAGGGCAGTTTACAGCAGGGAGTACAGAGTGCCTGATTCTCTTCTTCCATATCTTATTGCAGCTACACTGAATTCCATGATGTTATTTGTGATTTACACATGATATTAAGCATCCTAGGCTGTAGCTCAGTTGGGAACGGAAGGAAAACTCGGCCACCTCCATTGCAGTGCTCTGCTCCCTTTGCCACCCAGCAAGCCAGATATGCAACTGTGTACAAAACCTGTGAAGGGTGGAAGAGGGGAAGAGCAGCAGAGAGTCATAGAATCATAGAATTGTTAAGGTTGGAAAAGACCTCTGAGATCATCTAGTCCAACCATCAACCCCCCCCCAAAAAAAACAACAACAAACAAACAAAGAAAAAAACCCAAACCCAAACCCACAAAACAAACAACAAACAATCAAAAAAACCAACAAAAAACCAAAGCACCATGCCTGCTAGACCATGTCTTGAAGTACCACATCTAGACGTTTTTTGAACGACAGACGCTTAAGAAAAACAGATGATCTGCAGATATCGTCCCCATAAAAGTCACATACAAAATAAAAATTCACCCAGCCTGCATTCTTTTTTTTATGGAGCTTTGTCTGCCCAAACCTCTGAAGGCCACTCTGGCCAGCACAGAACTGGGAAGGATCTACTGAAGTCCAGAGCCAATATCACAGCTGCATGGCCACATCTTTGGTTGAACCAGAAATCTTTGGGATAGTCCTTGAAACCATTCCAGCAGGGGCAAACTCCACTCTTACTGGAGCAGCGTGGGAGTGTTTGGGAAGCAGACATCCTTGATTCCTCACTCGCATGTTTAATGCAGTCTGCTGTTATTTACCTTCAGCACCTGCAATGCCAGCTGCCAGCATCAGAAATGCCAGCTCTGGAGCAACCGTTTATAACCAGGAGGTTAAGATCCATTTTCTCTCCTGCCCTGCACACACACACTCTTACCAACTTGATATGGAAATATTCTGTGAACTTTTTTTGCAGGCTATTTTTCTGCCGCCTCCAAGTGTCACAGCATAACTCAGTCAGGCTGTACCAGGATCCAGAGCTGGCCATATTATAATCTCATCTAAAGATACGAAGCCATAATTAGTGAACTCTGAATAACCATTCTGTATTATGATGTCTAATACTTGTCTTGGCTAATGCAAATACAGGGGAAAGGGTATAATCTTATTTATATGTATCAATGAACCGAGTATACGTCTTTACAAAAACCCTGCAGTACTTTTGCCTGCACAATTTAATCTGTGGCACCAAAACTGCACATTAACTGCTTATACTAAGTTGTGCCTTGATTTAAAAAAAAAGAAAGGAAGGGAAAAAAAGCACCAACCTTGTTAACCCTCTTACCAGGCTAATACTTCATTGAAAATCCCTTGGTTGTAATGGATTTTTCTTTTTATACATACTTTATACAGCACCGTATTAAAGTGGCTTTTTATAAACACAACACATGAGGTTAATAGCTGTAGCCTTGGTTAGGGGTTTTTTGTACCCTAAATCTCTACCAAGACTGTTATATAAATGCTACTATTCTAAAAATAAAACCCAAAACGATCAGGGAAATGTTACATTATCACTCACCATATTAGGCTGTTAATGATGGCAAAGCAGGGCATGCTCTTTGTGGGTAAAACAAAACTCCTTACAAAAAGAACCCATCTTCACCTGGCCAGAACTACCTTACCACAGTTTACAGCTGAGTTCAGGGAATCTTTGAAGGGTATCTTTAAATATATGCTTGTTGCATCAGCAAGTCTTAAAGGTTATGCATTTACAAAATTTTACTGACTAAATGGGATTTTAACACATGCATATGCGTTTTCTTGAACTGGATATCCATGCTCACACAGATACTGGACATAAGGACATACGCAGTTTTGACTGTAAAGAAACTCAGCACTCCCAGCTACTCATGGATTCCCAGCTCTCCTGATACCTGCTATTTTGACAATACTTACAATGCTGTTTGCACTACACTGTTTCCAACAAAAGAAGCAGAGAGAGATCTGCATTTTTTCACAGATTTTTAGGCCAGAAGAGTTTTTAAAATCTCATCTACTTTAAAATGCAGTCCAAATAACCAAAGAGTCATTAGCAGCAGCTTGTAGAAGCTTCAAGGATGTTTTATTGCTTCTGATGTAAAACTTGCGGTGTATCCTCCAAAAGAAGCTGCTCACAAACTCCTCATTTTATGGAAGTTTGCCTGGGCACTGTTTTGTCAGGTACTTCGAGTAACTGGGAGGGGGAAGAAAGTATAATTAATCTAGAACTATAAAGTCAAGCATCATAAATTAGTCCACCTTATCAGCTACTGCCCTCCATTACTCAAAATGATTACATTTGCCCCAGGCCTTGGCCTTCAGGAACTGCAAGGGAGCAGCCAACAGCTCCTTTTCTCTCTTCTCCCTGGATGGCCTGTCATTGTTTTAGAGGATCCCTTGCAGGGTGGGGGGAGCTGGGCCGGGCAGGGATGTTTTGCTGTCCTCTGAACAGGCACCGTTTTGCAGTACGGGGGCTGAAAACAGGGATGGTGCAACTGCAGAGATGTGTGTGCAGTCATGGGCAAATACTGTTCTGGGTGGTGCTAATGGCAGAATGACCCACGACGGTTCCCACCTCCGCGCTGGTAGCCGTTGCTCTGTCACTAGGGTGTGAGAACACACTTCGCTTCGTTGCCCAAGGTTATTTTCACTGTGAAAACGTTCGTTAGCACACCACAGTGTATCCTACAGGCAAAAGCCAAGGGTTTCTAAGCTCTCAGTAGAGCTTTCAGAGGTGTGCACCCTTGCCTTACCAGTATTTTACTGCCAGTGGATGAAGACTTACTGCTCACTGTGCTGGTTTTGCTTGGGTCAGACATTAGATTTTACTGACTTGAAGCAAAATTTTGTGTGGATACACAGGAAGATGTGTTGTAACATATACCCCAAACTTTAGGATATAAATTGTGACCTAGTTGCTTTTGAATAAACTAAGGATATGATTTCAATCCTTACATACGATGTAATCTTCAGCACTTCGGGACTGGCACCTTACCCAGAGCGCTTGTAAATAAAGACTACTGTAGTACGTAAGTTTGTCTGAGTTTTGGAGACTGTGACGAGTTCTGGTTTGTGTTGTTGATATCTGCCACAAGCTACTTCATAATCTCACTTCAGCGTAGTGAAGTGGATGTTTTCACACCAGAATGAGATGTGGCTCTATGGGAGGAACTTCTATTCTGGCTTCTATTCCTTGCTTTGTGACAGATGAACTCTGACGAACAATGGCCTTTGATATCTTAGTGAATTCTCTGCAACCATCTATAAATATGTCTGCTTTATAATTGGTAGCATAACAAGTAATTTGAAAAGTACTTCAAAATCCCCATACAACTTCAGTGGCCAAATACAGAAACCACGGAGATTTTTGGAGTTGTATCATTTCCCTACTACTCAATTTTGCAACTCTACCACTCAACAGGCAAAAAGCATTGACAACACTGCATTTCACAGAGATCATTTAATTGTATCAGTTAGAGGTAATTACGATTTGTGTTCGAGCAGTCTGAAAAGACTGTAAGTCCCATTTGACCAGGCACTCTATAAAAACACAGTACCAGGCCTGAACATTTCATACGCTCAGATGGAAGGTAAGATGCCCAAGGAAGCTTGTGGCAGAGACGAAAATTTAACTGAGCTCTCCCCAAAGCCCAGTCTAGTATTTCTGACAGAAAAACGTGTGCCTTCCTGCTCAGTGCTGAGTCTGATGTATGCCCCTCTGCAGTGAGATCTGAGTGTGGTCTCCGAACTATTCTGGGAAGTGAAAGACCACAGCTGGTCCTTTTCTCACTTAATGGGAAATAAGAAATGTTTTCAGTGTTTGTGGATCTTTCCTCAGGCTGAGATATTCTATCTAGGCAGCTTTTATTCTAGGAGAAAAGACTCTAGGCATTTTCTTAATAATTTTAGCATTGCTCACTCATTTTTCTTTTTTTCCCCTTCAATTCCTCTCTGTCATGAGAATAAAAAAAAATTCCATTCGAAATGGAACGTTTTCTTTAATCCTATAAAGAACGAGTATAATTGATTCAACTATAAAATTTATAGGCATGGAATCAATGCTTATTATAGTCAAAACATGCCAGGTCACTTCTTTGTGGCTGGTTTAAAGCTGTTCCGTTAAGTATAATGTTAAATGAAAATGCTTTAGTCTAAACATGAAAAGGTTAGATTGTATTACATCTGCACAACTCTGCGTGACTGTTAGTGTCTGATTTCAGGGTTTCACACAGAAGACCCTCCATTGTTTCCTTTGAACCTTCTCTCTGGGGTAAAACTAACTTTTGACAGTCACAGTAAGTAGCTGCTATAATGTAGATATTAATTTAATCTGCAGCTGTATTAGTCCTTAAATAGTTCAGACTTTGCCTTTATGTTTTGATGGTCAGGAAAATACTGAAAAATTGAGTATGAATGGAGCTTAATCATGGGAACGATGGCAAATCTTTTCAGTCTCTCTTAATTTTTCTGTTCTCAGACGTCTACCTTCAGGGCTAATTGAAAAGATGCGAGTGCTATGCAGACACAGTCACTCCTATAACTACAGCTCTGCTCTTCTGACTATTAAACATTTCTACACACTTAAAGTTTGCAATTAAGCTACTAAACTTTTCAGCAGATGTTTTTTCTAAGCGGCGAAGTGTTTATAACTTTTCTGTTGGCGTAGAACAATGCAATCACAATAATTTAAAAGTGGAACATTTAATAGGTGTATTTATTAGAGCTGGATCCAGTCAAATGGACTGGAGAACCTCAGGTGGAGCAGATTCCTATTTTCTTACTACTTTGTTATTTCATTTCTGGTAGCATGCCTGGTGTGGGCTTAATACTTCTGAAACAAAACTGTGTGGCGAGGTTGTGATTGCACGGTGTGACTGTGCTCTGATGCAGCAGTATCTTTACATTTCGATTCCTGGGCCAAAGTCTGCCCTTGGTTGAACAGGTGTAATTCCTGTTGAACCAAGCGGGAATTCCACAGTTTTAAATCAAAACAGCTCTTGGCCCATTATCCACTTACATGCGCTGTGCCCAGGGGCCAAGATACACAGAATTGACAAGTGATCGGGGGTTCCTCAAGAGCTTGAAGCTTTACTACATAGGGCTTAAATAAAGCAGTGTTTCAGACAGCAGGGAGCACATGCCGTTTCATTTGTCTGAATTTCATCACTTGGAATAAAGGCTCTTAAAATCACTAGTCACTTTCCAAAAAAACCAACTCCCCCCCCAAATTAGAAATCCTAGCAGTGTCAAAGCCTAAATAAATACATACACCAGCTGCCAGGACCCTGGATGTCAGTTTTCAAGGCATATATTGCCCCAGACTAGTCTGTAAATAATTTTTATTTTTATTCAGGACTTTAAAACCACATCACTAGTGGGCTGGACTTGTGGTTCTTCATTTGCATATTCTATGTTTTGACCGAAATTGAGTTAAAGGCAGGGGGAGAAGAAACGAAGGTCAGATTTCATTAACAAAATAAAGCAGCTCGTGTGAAATCAACATCCAGTGATGGAAAAATATGCAACTGAATTGAGCCCTTCACTGGTTATTTAACTAAAACAAGGTCTCCTTAATGACAAACACTCCCATCTTCAACTGCATCACAGACACTAATGGAAAAACTTGGCATCTCTCATTGTATGGGAATACGAGGCAGAAATGGTGAGGACTTTTTCCTGCCATCCCCTTGCCAACTGTACATTCCATCTGACTGAGGATTACTGATAATTTTTGGCAACTTCATGGCTACAGAGGACTCTTCTGTACAACTATTTATTTATCCAGGACTTCAGGAATTTATTTTTAACAGAACTTTTAAAAATGCTGCAAACACAAAATATGCTAATTTTATTAACAAAAGGATTCCTACACCAAGCTTATGGTTTTTTTTTTCAAGCATACTTTGGGGCCAAGCTCCTCAGTTGGTGTAAGCTGGTGGAGCTGCTCCCACTTTGGTGGATGCCCGCCAAATTTACAACAGTTGAGGATCTTTCCCAGTAAAGCAAAATGCTTATACAAATCTGAACAAAAGGGAGTATTTAGTCATATGTATATTCTTTCCTTAGTAGCAGTACCAGGGAACCTTTAACAGCAATGTCTCTGCAGCTACGAAAGGGACCTGATTCGCCAAGGCAGCATACATAGATACAGACCCCGCGAGAGAGCCCTAGCAAACTAAAGAGACAAAACAGGTCAAGGATACTATTCCCATTATACAGAAGAAAAACTGAGACAGAAAAGCAGTTGATACATGCCTGTGAGAGTGGCTCTCAGGATCTGGCTGTCTTCTGACCACACGGCTGCCTTGTAGACAGCCTGGAGACCACCTGTGGGCAACCGGTGCGACCATGCCTTCTGAAGCCTGATAATCTGCCAGGCATTTTGGACACCTGGGGTCTTGCGTGACCAAAAGGACAGGCCTCATCCATCCGGAGGCTGCCCTTGATGGCAAGCCTCCTGCACCGAGGGCAAGCATGGCTGGCGGCAGCCTTGGCAGGGATGTGCTGCCCGGCCACCTGCCATCAGCCTTGGGAGCATGGGGGGAAGAGCAGATACGGGGACTCAGGTGTGAATGGGAAGGGGAAAGGGAAAGGAGCAAGGAAATGAGGAGAAATGCCCCGCTGAGCTGAACGCAGGCAGGTGGCAGGGTTTCCCTGGGGAGGGGACGGCAACGACAGGGAGCTGAGCTTGCTTGAAGTTGCATTAAACTGCCACTTCATTAACTGACTTTTATTTTCTACCAAACCAGACAGAATTGACTCCAGCAGAGCCCTGTGCCACCTCTATCAGGGCATGTAGACATACCCAATTAGATTATGTAGCTTGTCAAAAAACACTGACAAAGCTGAGAACTGAGCTCTGGCCTCTTGTGTCACCATCTAGAGCACAGCCTACTATTCCCTAAATGTCCTGGAAAATCTCAGGACTAGATTAGAAACTATTACTTTCACCACAAAAAATTCAATGACAACTTTTTGGTTTTCAGCGACAGAAAGCTGAAATGTTTTAGTTTTGAACGAAGTTCTTCCCCTCCGCTTTTGGGTACTGAAAACCAAAGAATTTTTACAAGCAAACCTGATTTTTTTCCTGGTTTTAACAGAAAGTTTGCCACCCAATTGGAGCCTCACAATATTTTCAGAATCTGAACCTGAACATTTTCAGATGCTTTACTAAAAGAAAAAAAAGCAAGTTTTTGGACGAGACCAACTTTCCATTAAAAATCACAGTAAAGGAGGCAATTTTCTATGTTTTCTTCCTCCTCTTCATCAAAAATTGTGGGTGGTGCTGAGGAAGCAAGGGGCTGTGTCCCAGCAGCACCACTCTACGGTGAGCCCTGGGAGGCAGTCAGGTAGACTCGGCACTAGTCACGGCCGCTTCCCAGTCCCCTCCTTGTACCGACCAGGGAGCAGAAATTGCTTTTGATCTACATCTGCACTGAACTGCCTAGCATGCAGGGGGTTCACCAGCCATGGCCTTCTCATCCTCAGCACCTTCCCACCACCTCGTATCCAAAGGGACAGTGCACACGCGTCCAGACGAAGAGTCCGCTCCAGGCAGATTCGCCTGCCCTTACTCCCTGCATCTCAGAAGGGTTGGGCTGTGTGTTTACATGGGCAATTTGCACTCATTTAACTTTCATGGATTCCTGAACTGCTTTTGCTATGTTGCTTTATAAAAGCTTGTGTGAAAATTTTGACCATGATTTAGAGCAAATAAGTTAGGCAGTAAATAGGCTGTTAGCTGTGCTCTGCCTCTCTGAACGCTCCACTGGAACTAGGGACACTGAACTTAGGAATCTAACTTGTGTACCTGACATAATTAAAGCTGGCCAGTATAGCTGGCTTTGGATTAAATCTCCTGTGTTCGGTTTTCAAGTTAGTCAGCATTACCTTTGCCTTGAATTAAGAGTACATGCACAGACTATGACCAAAGCTCCGCACAATAACTTACTGAGCCATGGCTTCACAAGCACATGCCTTAGTGCTGAGTAGCGTGGAGGCTGGCGCACAAGCGGCTGCGTAGCTCTGAAGCAGGGAAAGCATTATTTTACAAAAAATGAAAATCTCTCCTTTAACAGATTTAATTATTTTTAAATGTAAAATAAAATATCCATAAAGTAATCCAAAGAAGTTAAACATTCCCTTCGAGGGAAATTCTCTCTTTTTAAAATTATCCCTTTTTCTAATAAACTAGTAATTTATGTAATCCATATAAAACCACTAACACTCATTCTTCTATTTTTAAATAACATTGGAGAGCTTTCCCAAGGCTTATTTTATTTTTATGAGAAGGATTAAAGATCATGATGGGCCAGATTCTTCCACACTTCTATCTGCTGACAAGTAACATACTCCTGCCATAATCCCAGTGACTAGCAGCGAGGGATGTGTTGTTGTGCGGAATTTGCACCACTCCACTGGCTGCAGCGGAGTAATACCAGGCTGACAGATTCACTGCTCTGAATGCAACACCATCTGATTTGGAGCTTGCTGAACAAGTCATAAATCAAGCGATCTTTATGTTTCTAGACAAACATTTCAAGAAAAACAAGGATAAAGGATCTCTATATGGAGCTATTTGTTCTATCCAGTCTCTTACCCGGCTTAATATTTTCATTGCTTAACAATAAGCCTGCATATTGTGATTTCTCTAGACTGCTTCTAGCTCTACCCTTTCAAAGTAGGTTAAGGCTGCGTCCTTGTTTTTAACCCAGAAGAGGATGACGGGAAGAAACTACAGCTGAGTCACCATGCTTCCTGGGGCTCGCTCTTCCAGGGATGCTGTCGTGCGCCAACCCATACCACAACATGCAGAAAGCATAATCTACCCTTAAGTAACTGTACATCCATGACTTAACAGTGCTTTAACTTTGGATCCAGTTTAGTGCTAAAGTGCAGCAAGATGGAGTGCATGAACTGTACAAGAAATGACACGGCACCTTAGATGGCATCGCAGACACAAACCCAGGGGGACAGACTATCCTCACCGCTCAAACGAGCGGGGGGCGAAGTCTACTCAGATAAGAAAATCCCGCCTGCTCTCTCATACTTCCCCTCTGCCCATTATTTCTCTCTCAAATAATTCAGATGTTTTAGCCCTTCCAGACAAAAACTGGAGCTTTAAATTAAAATGTCATCTGTTAGTAAAGAAACGAAGCTATGTTTTTCATTCCTGAGAAAGGACTCACTTGTACTTATAACTATAAGTTGCTAGTGATTAAGCAACTGGTATATTTTCACACTCATTAAAAGAAACACGGTGTGTTCGCCTTTCTAAGAAAAGGCATCTTGTTTGTAATACTGTAATACATTGGGAACACCTTCTAATTGGCTTCTAGTGCGCCTTGCCAAAATTCAGACACAAGTTTGTTTATTTACACAAGGAAAAAAATAAAACATTGTATAATTAGTCAAGTAATGGACTTCTAAATTCAGCAACTCAGAGGTATGCAAAACTGACAAACTTTTTAAGATTCCATTTTGGTTTATGAAATATCTCAATAGGTAGCCCAGACTGCATCACGGCTATTGTAGCAATGTGCTGCTCAATGTGGTGTTTGTGTCGAGATGGAAAACTTTGACATGTTTGATTTTTATGCAAGTCAATTAACTTGTTTTTTAAAACTGTAAGGGCATGCTTTGCAAATAAGATTACTTACTATAAATTATGAGAACATAGGGCTCCATTCAGACAAAAATGTTACACACCCCTTACACATGCATAAGTCTGCAGAATATAGTTCTGCACCCTGACAACCTATTCAGCTAGGGGTAGCAGCTTATTTTGGTCTATTCCACGGGGGCTTTCCTAAAAAGATATGAACAAAAGGGGATAGAGACTTAATTAGAATGTCTCTCTACTCCCCACCTTCCTTTGCACCACCCAGGCAATTCCAACAGGCCAAAACCTCTCCTTATGTGGTGAAGGAAGAATTTCTTTTTTCAGTTAACTCAGCCCACAGCAGAATTAGCAATGGTATGTCCCCCTAACCACAGTACAGACAGACATTTGGCCATTCCCACCTGTGAGTTCTGCTCTCAACACTTACACTTAAGCATGGTCTATTGACTGCAGCCATGTCCATCTGTTAACATTACGTGCATTGTGCTTGGCCCCAGCTCAGATGGGACCCTTACACCAAGGCATCAGGGCAAAGCTGTCCCTGGAAGAAATGACACTGAAAACCAGAAATGACACACTACTAGCACAAATGAAGATGGCAGGGGTATTGCAGTCAGCACGAATAATTTTCCTTTAATGCAATAAGCATTTGGTCAAGACCTCTTGCTTCCAAAACGCAGATTCTTCGATGGGTGCATGAGAAACTCAGGATGTCTATTTGGCATTCAAAATCCAACATACAGAACTGAAGATATGTACTTGGGGCTTGGAGGCAACCACAGTGCCAATACATACACAAAGCAAATCCAGAGACAAGTATGAGTCAGAGAAAGAAAAATTGCAGAATTTTGTCCAGGTCCTTTCCACTTTTACACATGCAGAGAATCTTTACCTAAGCAAATCATCCCATTGATTACATATGTGAGCAAGAATTACTTGCATGAAGAAAAGTTACTGGATCTGGTCCCTGCTATATGCACATTGTGATATAAAGCCAACTCATACGAAGTCCAAGACTTGTTCCTATTAGTTCTGAATATTAGGTTAAGGCACAGGAGACCACACAGCAGAGCATTTTGTGTTCCTTGCCAGCTTCAGTCTAGGTAATGAAGTCATTCTTATTTGAGTTTGATGTTACATTGTTGGTTCTAATTTAAAGTCTGCAGCACAGATAGTCCGTATTGCAGATGACTCATTTCCTTGAAATGTCTTTTACCTAGACAAAAAGGTTAAAAACAGGGAGGGAAGATTGAGAAGATTAAGGGACAAATGGCTTTCCTTGTCCCCTGGCTACATTCTGGATGATCCCTTCCACAGACTGTTTGGTATCAGAGCCAACTTTCAGCCTAGAGCGGCAAACTCCTATCCTTAGAAATAGTTACACACATTCACAGGAACACATGTATGCACACACACATTCGGAAAATAACTTTCAGTCAAAAGACCTTCCAAAGTTAGATTCCCATAACTGTGTTCAGAATAACAGAAGATGCTAGTCTGATTAGAAATCAGCCATGTCATTTACCAGAACTGACCTGCCACGTAAGGAGAGATACCTCCCATTCATCAGGAGAACCAGTGTGACTACGTGCCTCAGAGCAGCCTTACAATGTCGGGTCAACTGTTGTTACTGGCAAGACACTGCTGTGGAAAGCCTGCAACAGAATCAGGGACTCATCACTACCAGTATGTGTTGCTATGGACACCATTGAAGAAAAGCAAAATCATTTGAGAAGGAAATAAAAGACTCTTTTCCACCAATAGTGACAGACACTCTAATAGGTTAGTGATCCTGGTGGAATGCTAATCAACAGCACATAGAAAGACTTGGAAGTCATGCAACTTTTAATATTCCTCATGAAGGAGTATAGAAGTAAATTCATGTAATACACGGCCATGCGCACAGGATTTATACTAAAACTTAGTACTGAAAACACAGGCATCCCATGTTAATGCTACCACTAAGTCAGATAATACTTTTGTCTTAGGAGTCTTTCCTCTCAAGGATCTCAGCTACAAGCCATACTCACCTGAAGAGTCCATCTACACACTCCCACTGAACCAAATACTTAAATGGAGCTGGATTCCTTGCTTAGGTAAAACTGAATAGCTCACTCGACACCAGCAAAGCTATGCTGATTTACTGCAGCTATGGATCTGGCATCTGATTTGAGCTGTGAGACAATCTAATTTTTCCGTTCCTGCAGCTCTGGTGAATAATTCAAATATATGCCTGGAGCTCACCAAAAATAATACATTTTCAAAATTTTTGGTGAGCTGAGAAGTAAGAAATACTGGCTCAGAATCACATAAAATGCTCTGTTCAATCTTAAAGAGTTTAATTTTGCTTGAGATGGGATTTTGGCTCATACAGGTTAAAAAGGAACGGATTCTTGTAAGAGAATCGAATGAGGACTTTCAAAATGAAAAAAAGAACATTTAAAATTTAAAAATCCATAGGTGTTACGCTGAAAATATCAGAACAACATATTTTATTTAAAAAAATTGTTGAATGTTTTCAAAGCTGGAAAGTGGCCACATTTTTCAGCTGATGTGAATCTGTAAAATGTTACACTGCCACTGAGTCACCATTTTTGCCCCAGAAAAACTTCAAAAATATTTTTCTCGGTTGTACAAGTAGATAAATCTATTGACCTCAGTAAGACAATTTGCACAAGCAGGGCCGGGAACATTTACTGTTAACAGAACCTAAACTATTCTGAGCAATTTACAGCAGAAATACAGAAACAGGGACATTTTCTCAAAGGGACCTTCAATCTAGTTTTATTTGCAGTACAATGAAATGGATCCAAAATGCTAAGAAAAGGGACAAGGGTTACAGAATAAACTACATAATTGCTCAGTAAGGCTAGAAGGCAGCAAAATCCTTTGCATTAAATAACATATTTGGCTCACACATTCCAAGTGCCATAGCAGAAATGATGCTCAAGAGCATCTGAGGCAGGAGAAGATTTGGGGATGATTTGCAGTAGGGCTATTTAATACTTGCAGTAGAGCTACTTACGGATTCAGGGGATTCAGATCTATTATTCAGTACCACAGCGATTTTTAAAAATTTTTTGTTTCCAGAGGAAATTAGGTTTATTGGACTGTGTTGTGTATGTGTCTATATGCTCTCTCAGTCACAAATATGAAAAGGTAAGCTGAAGCATAACTCAGCTATTATTAAAAATCAAGGAACCAACACAAGGCCTCGCCCAGTGGGACAGACGGACAGACCAGGATTCAGATCATGTCTCTCAGAGTGCCGCTTGGCTTATTCAAAGTTGATGTCACCTGGCTTGCAGTGCACAGGCAAGACAACGCTCCCCAGAAATGGGAGGGTCAGGTTAGTGCTGTCCAGGTTTGGCTCCCGATACATTTGGCAAACGAGCTCCAGAAATTCACTTTCAAGACATAAATCCACAGGAAACCAGGTTTCACATGTTCCATGGCTTAATATATTATAAATATTGCAATTTCCCCTCGGTGTTCAAATTATTGTTTCCAGTGAGCAGCACAGCGGGTCACTAGAGGTTGCAGTAGTAGCTATCCCAAACTTGAACATAGGAAGATACCTAGCACGCTTGTAAAATACATATATTGTAGTCTTTTCTGAAGGTAAGTCTGCACAGAAAACAGAAGCCTCCTACTTCTGCCAGCTGATAGCTTTCTTCAGGTCAAGTGGTAGCAGTCTCTGCACAGGCACTAAAGATCCTGCAAGATTCTGACAGGGATTATCACACCAGATATTCTACCTAACAGTGAAATAACTTTTATGCTCTGCCCCTCAGCACTACTGCTTTACACCATGAAGTGGCCTAAGGAGTCCTTTTTATTGCAGACTTTCATCTCAACTCTAGCAAAATTGCAAAGGCTATACTGGAAGTTTCTCAGGAGCTCCTCAAGAGTGGGCAGAATAGCTTTAGAATCCATTTATTTTACAGAATAAAAAAGGGGTGACAAAAAAGGCCATGTTTTGCACTTTTTTTTTAATAGAAAGCTAAAGAAATTCCACAAAGCTAAACTTGCAAAAGAAAATGTGCAATTTCATAACACATCTACTATTTGGTCAAAAAATATTTTAATCACAATATTATGACCACCTTCAGGGAAAATACGCTAAAGGACAAGGGGAAACTTCAGTGACAGCCAATTGCTGTGCCAAAGGCAGGAAGATTTTAGGCAACAAAAACTAGAAAACGAGACTTCTAAAAACACTTCATTTATTCTACAAGCAGAATAAGATCTTTGATCGGCATAAAATAACTGTATTGAAGTCAATATGTTTATCCACTACATCTGCAGGGGCTGATGGAGAACTGAAACGAAGGAGGAAGGGGACTGAACCGCTCCTTCAGCACGTGAGAGCATCAGCCACGCTGGTGGGAGCCAGGAGAGGGTAACGCTGTCTCAGCTCTACCTCCCCCATCCTCCCTTCTTCCCTACAAATCCACCCTGGCAGAAGATACAGCTTAGAACCAAATTATTTTGCGTTAGGATTTCTCTTGCCTGTGAGAAAGTGTAACTCCTTTTTCTCATGACTTTGGAGTGAGCAGATTCAGAAGTGGGATTTTCTGTAGCTCCTAAGAAGGTTATGTACCTAAATCCCGCTTTTTTTAATGTGCATCAATTAGGTCCTTTTTGGGGGGGAGGTGGGGGAATCGTACTGTAACCAATTATAAAAGTCACCATACCAGATACAGACTTAAGTGGCAAGGCTACATCGGCTGCTTTTCACCGTGTGGCGTATCATCATTGTCTCCCACTGAGAGCTGTGAATTTCTGCCTCCAAAACTCAATCCATAGTTTTTTTCCCCCAGTAGGTTTCTGACTGTTGAACAAGATGCCTAATCTTAGGCACCCAGGCCTGAAAATGTTAACCTTAAAGTCTGTTGGCATCTCTCAGCAGCTTAGGAGTAAGAGGAACCTAGTCTGGCAGTCTGAAAAGTTTCATTCAGATTGCTTTAAACGTTTTGTGGATGATTACAGTCTGAACATTTGACTACATGGCACTTCATTAGACTTACTCATTTTTTTGTTCATACCATAGATGGGAAATTAAAAATGATCTTTTTAAAAACTCTGATATTTAGTTTCCCATAAGATATGAGAGATATTCAGGGCAGTGTCTGGAAAAAAATTAGGATAATAAGGTGCATAAATCTCTGCTTCATTTGAAACAACGCATAAAAAACAACCCCACATTAATTTTTTTGCTGAAAGAACTTCAATAAGTTTTAAAGTAAGTGTTTCATTTACTGCCACATGCCACACATACATGGCAAACAGTTTATACAAACCACAACACTCAGCTGTTCCTGGTTAGGTAAAACAGCCCTCCCCTGAACACCCAAGCTGCTCTCGGTTCCCTCGGGACTCTGATACAGGGTGCTGAGCATTTCGGCCTGATCCAAGGGGAACCTACGTCCATGTTTTACTTTAATCGGGTGAGTAGTCCTTCTGTGGAGGTGCTCATGAAGCCTAGGCTGAGTATGTACTGAAGAGTTTGTTGGCTCAGAGCAGAACGCTCTGCACTTTTGAAGACAGCTTAAGTACAGCATAACTATCCCTGACCTGGTGGTCCAGCCTTAATGCCTTCTTCGTGTAGTTCTTAGTGAACTTTATTAGACTTTCCAGTTAACTAGAATACTCCACTGTGTAAGTACACAACATAAGATCTGGATCCAGTAAAATACTCGGTGAAAAGGGACTCTTCACTCCCTTCTGAAGCCAACAGCCTACGAGCAGATACAATGAGACAGAGATACCCAAGTGTTTCTAAGGCCATGAGAAAGATTTCTAATGTAGCACTGAGACTTAATTTAGGGCTTGATTGTAACTAACGGTGAGGCTTATTTACAAGATCTTCAAGGTTCAAGCCAATGACCTCATTTATTGTTCAAGTATTACCTAAAAAACAAAATTTTATCCACTTATTCCAAAAGGACATGATGAACTTGGAAGTCCACTCAATTTTAAGGCAGTATTTGAGCTTGTGTCACTGGGATATAATATACCTTTACCAATTTTTGCAAGTTTTCAATACTATTTATGCAATGTTTTTTCAGTATTTTGTTGCTGTGTGAAAGAATTAGGTACCCTTGGAGGAAGAGACCTATGCAAAGGGCAAAACAAAAGTGACTAGATAAGCAGTATCTCTAAATGTCCGAAGCTAACTAGGACGGGGAGTGAAGGAAAATTATTTGCTGTCCATTTTCACTCACAGACAATATTATGAAGTGCTTGGAATACCAGAAGATTAATTTTGAAACAGAGGAGTGATGTTTACACTGGCCCTTATATAAATATGTATTTGTTTTATGTACTTCCTTTTCCTAACATTTGAAGTTAAAATCAACTTATCTATTGCTGAGAAAAGGTGCTGGACTTTTTCATTGCACAGGTACAACACAGCAGCTTGGCAAGCATACTCTGAATCACAGCCTGTGCCATCCTTCGTTCAGAGAAATGCGTGTTCAGAGCTGCATGACTGGGGTCCTATGAAAGGGCAACCACTAACCTGAGCCCTGGGAAGTTGCACTGCCCTAATTAAAGCAGACCAACCCAACGAGCAGCCTGTATTTGTACTGGTAGGCATAAGATGCATTCACTGTAAAGTAATTTGCACCCCACCACACGGTGCAGCAGGCACTTCCGATTAATACAGCAGAGTATGGCCCTTGCCTTTGCTGCATCTTCCTCTGGACCACGGTTTTGCATCCAAGCCAGGTAATAAGTTGCCAGGTGTAGGCCAAATATAAAGTTATTAGTACGCCAGAAGGAAAATACTATTAGCGTTGTATCTGCACGAGGGACTATAGTGGCTATATTCTCCCATATGAATCCCTCCCCCGCAAACCAGACAAAACCCCCAACAACAATATATCCTTATTGCTACTAAATCACAAACACAGATCAAATGTCCTCATTCCTGTTTCATTTTGCTCTTTGGATTGAGAATCCTTGCAAGCATGTCAGTTCTGGTGGTGGCTTTGTGATCTGGATCCTGCTTGGTAGGATCTATGCAGAGACCAACAACTCATTCTACACAGCCCACTATGCAGGCATCAGATGACTGTGGCTTTCAGTTACTACCTCTGGATTGAAGCCAGAAGCCTAGCGGTGAAAAGCTCTTTATACCATTACCAATCCCCCGAGCCACCCAGTCCTTCTCCATTGCATACAGGTTTTTAGTGTTGTGCCTCAAGATCTGTTCTGGTTCTGAGTAACGTTCTTTGTGATGGGGGTCTTGCCACTCCCCCTCTCATGAGGGGGAAAAAAAAAATGAGGAGAGAGTGTGAAACCTATTTTCAAACTCTGTTATGGTTATCTGATGCAGCTAGCACTCTTGGGATTCTCTAAGGGAGAGACTTGAGTCCTGGGGAATGACTGTCTTAGGTGAAGAGTAGGCTCCAGCCTCGTCCGTGCTAAGATCTGTGCGCCTTCAGGCAGTACTGCTGCCTTTAGCTGGGTGGTGGCTCTTGCACAGGAGCACCCGCACACTGCCAGAGGCCCTCGCGGGGACGGCTGCGAAGCTTTCCGGGGTACCTGCATGCTGACCAGGCCTGAGGCACACACGGGTTGGTCTGGTCTTGAGTGCTGGCTCAGAACCGTGCTTAATGGCAGCATAAATATACCCCTGGAGAGGGCAGAAGGTACAACCAGTGAGCCCCCAGCGCATCTGCTCTCAGCTGGTTTCCATCTAAACTATCCACCTAAAGAGCTAGAGGCTAAATTGTGCCATCTCAGCAGCTCCCATCCTCCAGTTCAGCAAAGTGACTCGCTGTGACGTTATACTCGTGTGGATTTCTCTTCTGGTATCTTTTCTCTCAGGCTCTTCAGAAAGCACATCACACAGAGCTGCTGCTTTTCCCCACAGAGAACTAGCTGCAGGAGACTCAAAAGTAACACATTCGTGGGCAGCCGTCACGAAAGAGGGCTGTAAGCTGCTGATCCTGCAATAACACCTCAAGGATTTAGAGTCTTTAATGTTGATTGCTGAATATTTCTGTTCCCCTCTGAACCGTTCCAACAGTTGTTTCAAGTGAACGTATTCATTCCCTTCCTTTTAACCATTGGAGCTTCTTGCTTGGTCTGGGAGTAAGGAAGAGGGAATGAAAGGGTCTCTTCAAATTTGCTGTAGCTGCTCTCTTAAAAGAGAGCATTGACACAGATTCTGCAGCTCTCGTGTGTAGTAGGACTCCCAGAGGGCTTGCACGCACAGAAAGACTGCAGGATCCTTGTGGGCACTCCAGGAAGAGTGTGGCTATTCTCCTCCCCGCTGGATGAGAGTATCGTATCTATTCCTAGCATGGATCTACCAGGTGGCAGCATTCCTCTGCCAACATACCTTTGGCTTGGCTTACCTTGAAAGCTATGATGTTATATTATATGATGACATCATTATATTTATTTCAACTTTCAGTGAAGATTCCTGGCAAATCTCTGTGCTGGAATATCTTCTTTTTAATGGATCCAAGATCCAGCCAACATGGTGCAGATTACATTTATTTAACACAACCCAAGTAAGGTGAACTGCTAGGAATTTTTTTAACAGCTGTTGATGTTACTAAACTAAGATTATTTCTCTATTAAAAATATGGAAGAGGAAAAACTTGTCCAGTATTTATACAAACACTACTGCCATAATTTCTAGCTGTGGTTATTTTTGTGATGACTCCATCATGCACTCATGCAAGCTCAAGAACCTATCTTTGTGGTGGTATTTTGAAAAGGATAAAATGAATCAAATATATTTTTTCAGCTAAGTACGTGTGTGAGGACACACCACTTTAACGGTACATGTGACAAAGTTGGTTCTTTTTCTTCACAGTATCTGGACTAATTCTGAATGAGCATATCACAAACGTTTGGACAACTTACTCTGGCCTACTTTTTTAATCCTTTTATCAACGGTGTTACTCTTAGTACTTGCAACTTAGCCTACACCAGCACAACTTTCATTAAAAGTCACATGCTTTTCCTGATAAACAGAAGTATAAAGCATTCTACGTAAGATACTGTTTTGCACTGGCAAACATAATGGCTCGGGCGCTAAATCCAACACCATCAAGGAACCCCACTTGAACACTGGGCCTTAACTTTACTAGATTTTTGAATAAATGCATGGTGTGAGAAAACAAATTGTTCTGGATAGAGACTAACTATGCTGATAAAGAAGACGGAGTCCTGTACTCTTCATAAGGAACTGCAGCACGTAGGTTAAAGGACTCAACTCAGGTTACACAGTCTATGGCAGAGGTAGAAATGAACTTAAGTTTCCAGTATTACACTTAAGTCACTAACATTGCAAAAGAAGAAACTGAAAAGCAACTAAAAGCAAACTTTCAACCTTTCCCTTCTTATTTCTTCCCCACAGTGGTCTCTGTGAGGTCTTACGATGCCACTACAAAGATCAGCAAACAAAAACTGGCTGTGTTATGAATTGATTTCAATTTAAAAGAGCCATAATTCAATTTTGCTTTAAAAACATATTACAAAATCTAATATTAAAAAGATTTGCATAGAAACATTCATCAGAAAGATATTTTATTTGTTTGGCTTGAAACACTTCCACTACAAGCCAAACATTTCAACACTAGGGCAGGAGGACCAGAAAGTGAACCTGACCAGAAACAACAGTGAAAACTACTAGTTTATTTTTGCTCTACCAGCTGACAAAATTTAGGTATTTATTTAAAACAAAACAAAACAAAAAAAAAATCACAGGCCTTGTGGATGGTGAAACTTGATTTTTTTAACCCAAAATATTCTTGTAAATTTATTAGTAACAGGGTGTTACTCATTGAGAAAGCATCTATGTACGTGTGTCTTACTGATTACAATGACTATCAGATTAAAAATAAGACAGATACGGTGATAGAGATTTATACTACATTAACAACACACTTATTTTACACTCACATAACACCCACAAATACACACACATCTCTGCACACATAAAAATTTAAAATCTTTAAGCAAACAGGGGTGGTTTCCAGACGAAGCCTCTGTTTGCCCCACTGCTCGGATCACAGACAGATAAATCACCCGGCGAGTCCCCTCGCTAAGTAGTGGGAATATTACTTTAGTAAAGTTTGCTAATGGGGCAAAGGACCTTGTATTGTAATCCAGTGACATTTTCAACCTTCGGAGAACTTTTGTTGACATTCCCGAGTCCCTGGCTGCCATCCCAGCATGAAATAGTTTCTGTTCACATAATTCTCGTGTTTACCAGTCATGAAAAACTCTTGCTTTTGGCTTTTTTTTTTTTAAATAAACTTTTTTTTTTTTTTTGCAAGTGAAACTCTGTCTAAAAAAATATTGGCCCCAGGCATAGAAGGTTTTGCATAAATTCATATGTGATGAATGGCTGATTTTAATGTTATTTGGGTATTTGTCAGAACCTAACAAATATACATGGTAATGGTGGTTCATAAACTTAAACATCTCAATATCCCCTTTCTTCTAGAAATAAATTACGTTTGTTTGCCCTGCCTGGAGTCCTAAGGTAGCCGACATTAGGAATATTTTAAATGTGATCATCCATCCAGCATGTCTTTCAGGCGCCACGAAGATTAAATGAAAGAATCATAAGATGAAGGTCTTTAACTTTTAATCCTTTTACAATGAACCCTTAGATAGACATGGGGGCAGGGTGCCTTCTATGTGAGTAATAATGCCTCTGTTCCTCTTCACTAGGTTAATGAATACCCTAAATGTCCCAAGATCTGATTTTCTCCCCCCCCAAACTATTGAAATTAGAAGCAAAGAGACGGGTGGTAAAGCGCACCGAAAGGGTGAGAGAGGGAATGAATATGCATACGGAGATAGGCGAGCTAAACCTTGGAGAACGCGGGGGCTGTGGCAGCCTGGGTTGTGTCAGTGAAAGACGCACGGGTTTGAAATGATTAGCATAGATTCCCTCCGAGTTTGGGGGAGAGCACCAGGAA
>VZTL01068719.1:0-23749 GCA_013400535.1 Scopus umbretta | reverse complement strand
AGAAACTGAATTTTCTATTTAATAAATTATTCTGGCAAAACATTTTTTTTTAATTCAGGAAACTATTTTTTTTGTTCTCTAATAATGACACAGTGTGGCCAAGGCTGTCAAAAGGGCAAAACCTGGAGTAGAAAGGACGCATACACATATTCCACCATGTTGTTGAGTTTTGTTCTGAGATAGTAAAAAAATATCTGAGTTGTCTACAGTAGCACTTGTATAATTGCTCTCAATAGTTAAAAGGCTGTCTAGTAACTACCATGCATGTGTGGCCAGAGCTAGTGATAGAGAAATAAATAGGGTGGGATCAACTGCTGGAAAACCTGAAAGATTCTTCCAGCACTTTTGCGTTTCTAAGAGTTATTGCCAAGGCCTATAATTATAGATATTAGATTCTTGCACCTGGGTTAATGACATAACCAAGTCTGATGGCCAAACCAAACTTGTCATGTAGCATAGACTTAGTTGCAATTCACAGATACCCTGAATCAAATCTTTTCTAGAACTTTCTTTGCAAACTACCCAGGAGCTTAGCTTGACCCCCATCAACCTTCCAGTATGTTATAGCTAAAAAATGAAAAATGCAGAGCTTGAAATGAAATGTACAGAGAACTGGTTCAGCTGTCATTTTCTGATACTGATAAAATCAGATACAGTACATAGGCAATGCTTCATCTTCTTTCTTCCACTCCCTACTTCAGTTTTTAAAGAAAGTCACGTTTTCCAATATACAGAAAAAAAGGCAACTCATTTTCCAGCTAAAACAAATATTTTTCTTAAACCAACTTTTATTTTCCCAAATATTTGACAGGAGCAGACTGTACAGTTCTGAAGAAGTTTCGTCAGCTGTGCAGATTGACTTTTGAAGTGTAAAATAAACCTTTACTTAACAGATGTCAAGAATATGACTTTGTGAGATAATGACAGGTTTTGTAATAGGTTGGTGGTGGTTCTTTCTAAGTGGAATGAATGAAGTTTTGGTGCCAACTCTTTAAAAAAATGACAACATGATTATTAACAATTGACTGGAATCAGGAAAGAAAAATCAACAACAAAACTGACTGTATTTCTTTTTTGTGTGTTTGGAAGGCACAAATTGCTCACTAAATTGCACAGGAGTACAATTATCTTTAATGGGTATGCTCTTTTTTCATTTGGGAGCTGCAATGGAACTGAAATCCAGTGCCCAGGAAGACAACCTAAGACCTAGTCTTGAGACATCAGCCAAAGCTGACTTGTTCCTTAGGCCTATCTTCCTCTACAGGACAATATCCTGATTCCACACTAATTTGATGACAATTTCAAGAGATAACTCATCCCTCATCCAGTCAAAAACAGTTCACTGCCCCACCAGTTCACATGCCACCTACTTTTGGGGACAGAAAGGGAGATCCACTGCANTTTGCACTTCATGTGCTACTGTTGCTTCCTCCAGACATAAGAATCTACCATCTTCCAAGTAAACAGGGCTGTTCCTGCTGTCAGCACAGTCAACAGCACAAGAAGGTCATTAACACCCCCTTTAAATATTTCATACAGAGCCAAACCTTTGCTGTGCAAAACACCAGCAGTGAAAGCTTGGAAAAATTGATGCACCTGAGGTCAGTGGCACTAACTTTCCCTGCTGGCTGAACCCATTGGTATTTGGTATAGATTCCAGCAAACTTTCTCGTCCTCCAAAAATAGCCCTGTGGACTGTCACAGTGCCATCTGGTTGGCTGCAATTGTTATGTATTGTCAGCCGGAGTATATAATCCTGAGCTGGAAACAGAACTGTGGACTCATTGCAGGATTCAGAGAAAAGATGAGGGACACTTTTATCTCTGGTGACCCCACAATGAACTTGCTTGACAGCAATCAGTAGCTGCTCTAGGCAGACCTGAGAGCATGAGTTTTCATAGAGGCTGGATCCCCATTAGAAGGGAGTACTAACATGGACATGTGTACTGACTCTTTTCTCACTTGCTGGCCTTGTGCCTGAGAGCCAGACCTGCTTCTATATATATCTCAAAATTTTTGAAATCCCTTGGGAACAGCTATCCTCTGCCAGTGAAACCACGTGTTGCTCATTCCCCTGTCGGTACTATATTGCCAGCTCCTGGCCTTGCCAGCTGACACACTGCTGAGGCCAGCAGTGAAAAAGATGGCCAGCCATCCCCACCTGCCTGTTGGGTCACCCAGGGACCAGCTTTCATCACCTCTGCTTTCTCATCAGCATCCTTCAGACTGGCCCCTCCAGTGCTTCTCCTGCTACTCCAGCTCACCTCTATTTCTGCCCATTTTTATTTGGGATTGTCTTCCTGTCAGCTCCTCACTACTTTGTTGAAATGACATATTTTCTTTCCACTCATCTTCTTTTTATTGCCATTTTCTCTGTTGTTTCTCATATTCCTGTTTCAACCTTCAGGTTCCCATGAATCCTCTGCAGCCAGTTTTATAGCTCTCCTCCACACATTACTTCACCTTTCCTTCCATCCTATCAATACACACTTGACAGTCCTCTCCACTCTGTTGCTCCCAATTTCCCAGTCTGCTATATCCCTAAACATTTTGCACAGGGATGTGAGGAGGAGAGGGATGAGGTAGAATCACCCAAAAGCTTTGTACATGTGTACAGATGCCATTGCAAGACTGAGGTTTGAGAGGCCATGTTATTAAAAAGTGACTATTCATATCCAGGCCAAATGTTACTTAAAAAGATCTCCTTCCCTCCCTCTCTGAATTGCTGCATTTACTTTCCAGCAGAAGCTAATGAAGAAAATACTTTGCTCTGCATAGGGAATTAATGCAGCAGACCTGCAGTGCCTGTTCTGGAACACTCCTCATCTACAATGAAAATCCATGTAAGACTCCTGTAAATACACACCCTCAGCATTTCTGCTAAATGCATGCTATTTACACAATAGCCCATTACAACAGCCCATCTGTCAACCCTCTTTCATAGCCACAGGTGGAGGATGAAAAATTCTTTTGAACAGGACATTGAGGGACTTTGGAGGAAAGCTTGTTTGCTGCTGTGTAGCTGGGTATGCCATAGAGCCAAGATCTGCAACCTTCTGGGGCTCCCAACCATGGCTGGCCTTTAGTCAAACAGTGCCCAGGGCAAGCCAGAATTTCATGCCTTTCCAAAACACTAATTGATTGGGGATAAACATTAACCTAGAATTTCAGTTGTACGCTCTGGTTTTAAGCATGCTGGGCAGCTGCCCAACTAACCCACCCTTCAGGCTAACCCTACTTCAAAGGTCTTTGTATAAGGCCCAGAAGGTCATGGAAGTTCGGTTCATTTTATGGTACAGACAGCTACAAAACTTCTAAACATTTTTATTCTTAAGAGCTTCCCTGTAATTCAGAAAATTATTGTGAAAATATGGTGGACAGAAGCAGGGCATGTCCCAGGCTCTCAAGATCTCTCCCAGGCTCTCCCTCGTTCAGAGATCAGAGCAATGAACCAGCACCTCAGCCCAAATTGCAAACTGAAGCCAAGCAATTATTTAGATCACATACACACTTACAGTGGCAGATAATCCACCCATTCCCTGAACTCTGAGAGACATCTTGCCCTTCCAAAAATGTCATCACAGGTTCTTAGCAGGTCCAGCAAAGAGTATTTGCAGTGTGAATACCACTGGCCAGAGTCCAACACAGAGCATGTCAGTCCTGGGCTCTCACACCATCACCAGTGTGGGAATAAAGTTTCTAAGAGGCGGCTAGAAATCAAAGCAAGAATGACAGAGATTTGTGTGACGCTCTAAAACTATTTGCTGAGAGCTGTAAGGTTGCTAGTGTCCCTAGTTTTTTCCCCTAATGATTCAACTACACAATTAAAAAAGAAACAACTCACAGTGACACACAATTCAAACTGAAAAAAAAGCCAGTATGCAGCAGACTGTCCTTAAAGCCAGGTTGCTCCTTGCCTTGGCTGTATGGAATGTATTTATTGTACTGTTTTTTCTATTACCTTTTTTTTTTCCTCATTCTGTTCATCTCAACATTTGCTTATAATTCTGCAACATCCTTGCTTATCCCTTCTTTCATTTTTTTTTCTTTTTTTATTGGAAGTGATTCTTTATGAGCCTTCTACCCCAGTTTCATCATGGTAGAACATGAAACCAGTAACACTGAAGGTAAACTTTTGAACCCGAAGTGTTTGAGTTAGTTCAAAATTAAGTAAAATGACACAGAGATCAAAGGTTGTCCTTATGCTGAAAGAAGAAATGGGAAGATAAGACATGGAGAAAGTGGTGCAGATAAACCTCTCATTCTCTGCAGCATCACCAGCTGAGGACATGTCCTCACCTTCCAGTGCAATACTACACCTTTGGCTGTTGCCCAAAACCACTATAAGCAAAAGCCCCCTGACACTGACAACCTAGCTCAGGTTCTGGAGGCAGAAAAACTACATTTACATAGCACAGGACCCTAAGAAAATTAATTCTGCCTCTCAGCATGGCTAATTATCAAAGTCACAACATTGTCCTGAAAACAGATGAGAAACTGACTTAGGAATATCTATAGTATGCTGTATGGTACAATATAGATATGCCAAATCAAAGCTACTGTTCAGTACATTCCTTCTTGTGAATGCTACTCCCACAAATGTCAATCAGAATCATATTTCTGACATGAAGTGCCCAATGACAGCAACTGTGAAGTGTATGGGAGTGTGCTGCCTTCCAACTTTTAAGTCTTTTATGTATTTAAGATGTAGAGCTGTCAAAAATAGAAGTTTTTCCGTTATTCTTTGTCCTTTCAATCTTTTATTTTGCAACTAGGCATATTCTCTCCCATCTGCCTTCTCTCCTACCGATAGTTAAGTTTTCTGCCTGTGGTGTATAAATGCAAAGTAATGGGTTATGCTGGCAGGGATGGAAGGTCCATGAGGCAAGAGAATCTAGTAAATTCTGTGAAAAGGAGCAACCCTGGAATATTCACTTTCATCAACGTAAATGCCCCATCAAAGTCCTAACTGGCCCATCAATGGCCCTTTTAAAACTCCAGGAGTGTTGAGATCTGAGCAGCTGCAGAGAAAAGTGCCCCAATAACACCTTATAGAGGACATAACAGCAGACCCATGCGCTTTTCCCAGCTGATTTCCCTCTGTAACTTCTCTCAGATTAATAGAGTTATAGCTCATAGAAAATATATCCTGGCTATTTCATATAGTCTTGACTATGGATCAGTTCTAACTATATATAAAATTTTGTCTGGGTGCTGCACAGAGTAGGCTGGTGAGCTGTGGTACAGAATGCCGTCATTCTTTTATTCTGGATCTGCAGTGTCTGCCTGTCTTATTTGTAGCTGATGGCTAAATTTCTGATACAATTGCTGAAATAGCCTTGAAATGGGAACTGCCTGTAACTGATGTAGTGATGTCTACCAGCATTTGCAGAATCTAAATTACAAGCTCCAAACACTAGCCTCATCTGGAGTAGCATGTCCAGTTTTGTTTATCCCTTTCCAAAAAGACATATTAACGTTGGTGCAGGCCAGGAAAATTACTCCCAGTTTGGCATGGAGAATAGATTACATTTTAGAAGAGACTGAGAACAAGACTAAGTGAGAGGATAGAGACAGACTTAAGCTCTCCTTAGAGTATAATAGTTGGATCACGGCACTCCACTTCCATACCGCAGCTGGGTCACATCTGGCCCATTCAGAACATAGCAAGGGTGAGCTTGATTTCTCTCTATCCACACACAGATGCATGTGGCTTTTTTAACCCAAGAAAGCAGAAGGTGTGTTTACATCAGTGTTTTGATTCAGATTGATTTTGAAGCAGATCTCCTGATCTGATTGCTTCACCTTGCAGAATGGTTTTAGAGGGCACCAGATGGACTCCTTTCAGATGAAATGAATCTGGAATATGTGACATCTGGTGAACTCCAGCCACTGATGAGAGTTCAATCCATGGGATAAGGCTCAACCAGGCAGAATAGGTAAAATCTCCAAAGTGTTTGTAATATGTCTGTAAACTCCTCAGCACCAAGTTTCGTTCTATTGATTTGGTCATACAAAACTGTGCTTCTTGCTAATGTAGACACAGCTAAATAATATATCTACTTGCTGAGCAGCAAACTAAGAAAGCCCATGCTAATCGTCGCTGCCCAGCTAGATTGTTTCAAAGACTCCTTGTTTAAAATTAGTTCAAGCTTTTCACGCTGCTCTAAGTTAACAACAGTGACTGCAGTGAAGAAATTAAAAAGAACCATTAGAGTATGAAGTTCTGGATTATCTTTTTAGCAAGATCAAAAAAGGATAAGGAGTTCTAAAAAGGTTTTAACTTTATAGAAAGGATTACATGGTCTGACTGCCTGCGTTAAATGGGATGGAGAGGACTGCATCATCCCAAGATATTTCTTGCACTTCTGCCTACATAGGAGGTGTCACTTGCTACATTTATTTCAATATGTACTCATGAAGAACTAAAAAATAGTATTACAAATAGCAATGAAACAAGAAAGGATTTATTTGAAAGAGTACTTTGAGTCTTTCCCTTCCCTGTAGTAATCACCAAGAAGCCAAGACAAGGTCTCTAGCACCACGCAGGTAAAATCTGGGTCAAAAAACCCTGAAGAACCATCACACCTGACAAAAAAACTTTGGGAAACCCAAGAAATGCATCTTTGTTCTAAGACCTAAACTGAATTCAAGGGAACCCAGAAAAAGTGTAGGCCTGTATGTGGAGTATCTTTGGAATATAGATAAGCGTTGTTACATGTAGATGGACCTTCTTTCATAGGCAATGGACTTATTTCCTTTTTCAGTCAGGAGAGACACATAAGGGAGTTTCTTATGACCCCCTAATTCTTTGTCTTTGTTTGCAAACAAGATTAGAGAAGCTTGAAGGTTGCTGTAAATTTCATGAACTGGTTCCCAGGCTGTCATATCCTTTGTGGCTTGTCAAAATGTACTCAGCTTTGGCACTGGCATGTGCACTGGAGCACATGCAGTCTAGCTGGTACCTACGTCCAGCAAGAAAATTAGTACTAGTGCCCAGGTCCTTCAGCCTTACGGATCTTTACGTCTCCCAGATACATGCCATGGGCTGTTGCCAAAGGGAAGAAGACCTGATGCTGTGACAAGTGGCTGTCAGGGACCCACCCAGCTGGAACTGTGTGGGTCTTGCATTTCCTAAGGCTGAAGTGGCAGAAATTTGATTCTGGCCCTTTCACTGTTAGGTTATACTGGTTACACTGGGAATTTTGCATAAAGAACCAAGTACAGAGACAGCTCTGAATAATCAGTGCCCCAGCAGCAATGGAAAAAATCTCTGCGGTGTGCAGAAGACATGAGGTTTTGTGACTAGTAAGCAGGACAGACCAGTCAGGAACTCTGGACTTCTCATCTCTCACTGGCTTCCTCTGTATCCTTGGGAACGTCACTTAATCTTCTGTGCCTCAGGACCCACATCTCTGAAATGGAGATCATGAAACCTACCTACTCGTTGTGATCTGATCATATTTGTAAGGTCACTACAAATCCTCAAATGGCAGGACTGTACTGGTCCTAAGAATCATTAGTGTGGGCTGAGAGATATACAAAGTAAATAGCTGGAGTTCCACTATAAGAGTTATTTAAGGAAAGTGTGGGTGTAAGCCTAATGTAAGCCACATTCAAGAAACATACTTTCTTTGTTTCATTATTCATTTCTCACTTGGCATTCAAAATCTTTAGAAACTAACCATTTTTAACACTTGTGTATGTTTTTTCCTGTGACTGAGAATGCAGTAGTTCATAAAAGTTGGACAAGTTTTAAATAAGCAAAGAAAAATCCCATGCACTTTGGAAATTTAAGACAAATTAATATACTCTTTAAGGGTGGATTTTTTTTTTACTTACTGGTTATGCTTCTGATGACTTTAAAATAGCATGGCAAGTCATTTTTCAAGAAATGAGTAACTCCAGAAATATCAGTATGGTTGTTACTTAATTCTGTACATTTTTTTTAAATAGTGTTGTTTTGAATGACCTTCTTAAAGTGAATGACACTAAAACGTAACAGTCTTAGGGAATTACATCAAGCACCATGTGTTGGCTCTGCCTGCTGCGTCTGCCCATCTCTTTTAGTGCCACAGCTGTTTAGTGCTTGTTCATGATCAGAATGTCTATACAATTCCAACAAGAAGTAGTAAATCAAATATCATAATCAGAGTTATCCTGAAAGTCTAGCAGCAGTCACCAAACCCTCTGAATGCTCTGCTACCCAGCATTTATCCTATATACATGAAGGTCAAAGGCTGACATTAAGTTAAACGATGGATGTTCAGATGATGTCCAAACTGGAGTGGATATGGAGAGAAGATCTGAGACTGAAACCAAGACTCAGCTGGTTCCAGGATTAGTATTTTGCAACAGGTCTATAAAACATTCTGGGTAAATGTTAATTTTGTAGAGATATAATCTGTATAAGTAACAGTACAAGGAGAATTTAAGCCAACACACAGATATGCAAATACAACTGTCATTTCATATGCACTTTAAGTCAGTACCAGTTATAACTCATGCCAACAAAAGTGATCTTGCACCTACCACTGTAGGCTGCTTGTTCCTGCCTTTATGTCACCATTTCTGTGATCAAGTTCATAAGAGAGTTCACGTGAATGGTTTTGACAGCATTACAGAAAGAACAGTGGGAGGATAGTGATGAACAGCAGATGCAGAAGGATGCTGGGACCTTTTAGTGACATCACTGACTCGTATCGCTGTAAAATTGCAGCCTATGTCTGCAGCAGGAAAAAAAAATGTTTTCATGAAGGGGTAGTTTGTGTGACTTGTATGACTACAAGACTCTTATCTTTTTATCTGTTCCTGTATGGTTTGTGACCGTGAGGAAAATAGGCTTCTGACAACCAGATGACTTGACACCAACTTACAGTTTTCAATGTGATTTTCATAAGGGCTATTTTTTCTTGAAAAGAACTGGAAGAAAAATAGATTTTCTTTTACTTTTTGAAATCAGAGGAGATTTCGGTTGTATTGACCTGGTAGAAATCTTACATGCAAGCCAAGGTCAATTTTACATTTCCAATGTTCTTGTGGAAATTCAGCTACTCTTTACAGTGCCTGATTTTGATCCGGAAAATGTGCTGCTTCTGATTTGAATTGAACCCAAAGCTAAACCATAGGGAAAACTGAGGTCCAGAACTTGGACTAAAATCCCACTAAAAGGGCACAAGTGCCATTACTGAGGAATTTCTTCTACAAGTCACGTTTGGTTACATCTTAGTAAAATGCCAGATCAAATGTCTGCCAGTCACTGTGCAAGTTAGATTCAAAACAATATTCTGGTCACTTGGAGGTAAGGGCAAGTGAAAGCAAACCCCACACACTCAAAGTATACACTGGCAAACAGACACCTTCCATCCCCACAACACTCCAAAGCCATACTTCTTTTCTGGACAGCCGAATCTACCATCATCTCTTGTCAGCACAAGGGTGGGACAGATGGGCAGAGAGGGTGAATTCCACAGCAGAGCCCAATGTCACAGCATATAGTTGACCAGTCACAAGACTTGAAGTCCTGCAGTTCACCCACTGAGGGAGAAAATCCCACAGAACTCTGTCTTAGAGTCCTTGTGTCATGAATATGGCTGCAATGGGGATTGAGTATTACACAAAATAAGGCAACCCAGCCGAGACAGAGACAAGGATGTATTTATGGAGAACCAATGACTTTTCTGAAAAAGTGCAGACTCTGCACTTCCCTGCTTGCCATAAGGCTGTGAAAGGGATAGTGCCACCTCAGGCATGGTCACTGCTTAGGATGTCCCTTGAGCAGCCTTCTGCAGCTTCCAGTGTCTCTTCCTTCATTTTACAGAGACCCTTGACATAATTGTTTTCCATGCCATCTCATTCTTCTCCTTTTGTTAGCAGCATTTGTGAAATCACCTGAAAGGATTTTAGTGTGGATTTATGAATGGGTTTTAAAGCAGAAAACCTGCTGTTGAATATCCATGCTCAGTCACACTTTGATAACCAGTCACTTAGATGGTTAAAATATAACTTCTGTGAGATGGGTTTCCTCCCACTTGGGCAATTACTACAAAAAGAGTTTGCAGACAGGGCTGTCTCACAACAGAGCCCTGCTTCCTGCTTCCCTGCCCTATGGCTTCATAAATCTCTGCTTGTGACATCATAATCTGTTGCTGTGGGAATCCTGCTGGTATCACAAACAGGGGATTACGACCTCAAAGTAGGAGCAAACAGAAAGAAGAGATTGGTTCCGTGAGAAAAAAAACATCCTCAGGGAAGATGAATAGATCATCCTCCCAGACCTTTCAAGATCAGGCTTAGCCACGTCCTGGAAACCTGAGATCAGATTCCATATTGCTGTGTTGTAGTAACCTCATCCACAGTGTCAAGAACCTACTGAAGATTCTCTTCACATTGCCCCCACAAAACGTTGGATGGGGATGCAAGGCAGATAGGCTTTTAGAACAAGTTCTTAGGCAAAACATAGAAAAAAATCTGTTTTGTGATGGCAGTATAAAACACATTCCTACCAGGTAACCTATAATCAAACATGTGTATAAACTGAGTTTATATAAAAACAGTTCAGTTCAGCCTCTATCATCTGCCAATTTAACGACTTCATTTTCTTAATTTCCTCTTAGCAGCTCAGGGACAGAGTGGGTCACAGGCAAGTGTCAGTGGTATCATGTTCCTTGTACTTGCTTCAGTAAGAGGGAGAAGAGTGCCTCAAGATGTTCAGCACACCCATGCTATGGCTGACTCAGACCCTTGAGAGTCATTGCAGCTTTGGAGCTGACGCCAGGGCTCTCAGGAGTATTGCAGCTGGGAAAGAAGAAGGGGGTTGGTGCTCTTCACAATTTTCACACAGGGCTCCTCCAGTGTTTATCCTTTATTACTAATCTATTCGAATAGAATTTGAAGGAAATGCAAGATCAGTAAAGGCATATGCAAATATAACTTTTTTCTTGTAGGTCATTGCCATAGAAACTATTGCTACAGGATCTAGAGAGACACAGCCAGATCTCCATGGCACAGA
Source organism: Scopus umbretta (assembly GCA_013400535.1). Lineage (NCBI taxonomy): Eukaryota > Metazoa > Chordata > Aves > Pelecaniformes > Scopidae > Scopus > Scopus umbretta. Next base: position 12,738 of record VZTL01068719.1, on the reverse strand, counting down.
AATGAGGGTCTCAGCCTCTTGGGTCCAGTAACATTAATACTTATGTTTACTCCATTTTTTTAGACAAATTATTTATGTTCTTTTTCTTAGTTTTCCTACCTGCTAAATGGGAATAAAAATCTCAATCCATCTCACTGGAATCCTAGGAGGAAGCCTTATTTTGTGTGGTCAGGCAGCTGGAGAAGACAACAGAAGTTCTTTTGGGAGTGACTTTTCAATGAGGTTCAATCTCCGCTCCAGACTCAGGTCTAAGGATACTCCCAGCTTTTGGACCTTCCCTTGTTTGTGTCTGAGGGTAATAACTGAATGTCACTCAGCAGACCCTTACTCGTCATTAAGCAGTTGATCTGACTAGAGTCACTCTGCAATATTCGGTATTGTATCCTACACCATGTGCAATACCTCTGCACCATAGGCAGTATGTGGGGGAAGGAGGGAGGTCCCTGGAATTGCTCTTTCAGCAATGCTACTCTCAGCTGTCCATGATGTTACCTCAGGCCCCCTCCAGGCTCAACTTCTCTATTTAGCAAAATTAAAAATATGTTCCTTCAAAACAAACCACTCTAGCTGAGGGTGTAGTTTCTCAGTGAGCAATCATAGACCGTACTGTAGACTAAAGCAGTCTTTCCCACACGCTTGTGCCTTATGTTCTTGATGCATCTCTTGTGCTGGCAGTAGCAATTGCATAGCCCCACAACACAGAAAACTAATCTCTTTTTTTCTGTATGTTCTTCAGTCAAAGCAGCTTGTTCATACGGTTGATGATAAGACAGCTACTAGCGCTGCCCCAAGGGAAAGGAATCTGTGGTCAGAGGCACAGGGGAAGAGCTGAACCACTGCTGTTGGCAGAAGCACACATTCAGACTGGGCTAAACTGTCGAGGAAATAGTTTCCTTACCTACCCATTTTGTCATCATCCTCTTGCCTTCTTTTACCATCTGTCTCGTTCCTCTGGGTAGGTACTGAAGGACTCCACTTAAATTTTGTTTCATTATAATTGCTTCCCAGATTTTCCTGGGAAGGTGAACATACAGATAATGTGGAAGTCTATATTACATCTTGAGAGAGTTCTGGAGTGGAGGGTACTTGGGAAGGCTGAAATAGTTGTTGAAAGCTACTTGCTGTCTGGTTTCTAGGAGACAGCATGACTCATTGCATCTTCCCTTGTAGTCTGCACCTCTCAACCATTTATCAACTAACACACTTGATCAAGACTGATAAAAAATCTTTTAGAAAAATTATGGAGCACTGCACTATAGAATGGGAACATTAAAGTGTGGAAATAAAATGATTGCTGAAGATAGGGTCTGTTCCACTAACTTTGAAGAATGTAGGCTCACATTCATCCCAAGGGATTTATTGGTGGAACTCCCACTAGTGCAAGTAATAAATGCATGCATAAATCCCATTGTATCTTGACAATTTTCCCCTAACCATGCTTTGACCAAACTTCGCAGTCAGCAGTCTTTCTGGGAGGGAGGGGTCTTTAAATTATTATTATCACTATTTCATTCAGCACTACCAAAATATATCAAAACTAAAAAAGAGTCTTAATTTTAGTTGAAAAGTATAATTTACATATGCACACCATTGTAAGAACAATAAATAAGTAGTAACAATAATAACAGTAATGGTCCAGAGCATGATTTCAGAACCACAAAAAAGCAGACGTGGATTTGGTGCAGTAATCATAAATAAGTAATAGCTGGCAATTAACACATTGCATTTCAAGCTCTGAAAGGAAAATGACACTAGTGTGATAAGACTGTTTTCTGCAGCTCATTTAGAATAAAGGTGTAAATGGCATATATGACATTTCACAACTGTATATGCCCGGAGATTAGAATGCAGGAAGGAAGGCAGAGACATCATACATAGGTTACAAAGGAAAGTTCAGCTACTGCTGTAGAATGTACAGATTTGGCCTTACAAACACAGTGCTCTGAATGCCTTTTCTGACAAGCAAGAGAATGTTGTCAAACATCTGATTCATCAAATGTTATCTTCACTATACAAGGAAAGTATTCTAAGCGCTGACAAAGCCCAGGAAGCAGAAAATGAAATAGAACAGAACAACTTTGCTGCCCATCCAGAAAAATCAAACAAACAAACTCAATAAAAATTACCACTGAAAATGAGAAAATTCCTTTTTATGCAAATATAGGGCTTCCATTTTGAGGCTGATGAGGTAAATGCTCCATTCATGCTGAATTTTAAAAGACACAACTGAAGAGTATGGGTGACATTGTCCACGGTGTGTACCCACTTTAGAACTGTAAACTCTGTTTTTAAGTGGTTTAGACACCTATGAGTGACAAGTTCAGGATTGGCAATGCTAAAAGTTGTGGATGTGCACCAGAGGGTGCAGTTTCAGATCAGCCAGATATCCTCCAGGTGGAATCCAGGTAAGGGCTTTTGTATGAATGAAAAAAATGAAGAACAAAACTCTGGCTGAGGTTACTGCCTTCAGCAGTAATGCTCCACCTCGAGTGCACAGGCAGCTGATCTCCTTGTAAATCAGGGCTCAATGCTGCAGTGTGGCGAAGCAAACTGGAATTGGAGGCGGCTTCCTGCTGGCCATGGGCTCTGCTGTGCCACGGACACGCAGCTGGCTCCAAAAGGGAGCTGCTCTCCGTGCAGGGCAGCCTGGCAGAGAGCTGGGGGCAGCAGCAGCCTGGGCCAACCCATGCCCTACGTGCTTGGACCTGACACCCTGTGACTCACAGTGAAACTTGGCCTTCTTTCCAAAAACTGTTTTTCTTTCACTAGGAAGGCTGGATAATAAAATCCTTTATCCAGCTCAAAACTTTCCAGTTTTGTTTTGGTAGAATTTCCGCAAACATGCACACAAAGGGTATACCAAAGTATTTTTAAAATATTTGTTAATTTAACCAGCAAAATTACTACACCAGTTAACTACGCAGCCTGTCTCCTAAAAGGCTGTGCCACTTTACTGGTAAGTCTTAGGTTTACCTTGGATATTTCCAATGTAAATTACTTAAAATTAATACATGACCCATTTTGCTGGACGTAGCTTAAATTCCTGTGCATATCTATCAAGACTGTTTATTGCTATGGCACGAAATATACAGAAAAAAAAAAGGCTGGCGCCTGGGTGATCTGTTCTCCACTAGCATGTGGGAGAAACAGGTTCTCTTCCAACCCTCTTGTTCCCCAGGCTGTCATGGGCACAGAGTGCTGCAGAGATAGCAGCAGCAGCTTCTCCAGCTGATTAACCAGAGACAGTGACAGACTTTAACAGGAGTGCTACCCAGCACTCCAGAGCCAGAAGAATAGTTGCCTCAAAATAGAAGCAGATGGGTCTGCGCAAAATGATGGGACTTTGGAATTCAAAAAAGTGTGTTAGTGGGGAGGGAAAGAGGGAATTGTGTATCTCATTTTAAAAGGAATATGTACATGCTGTCTTTTACTATCTTTTCCAGCAGGAAGATAAGGAGGTCAGGCTGTGCTAAAACATAATGAGCTGTGGTAAAATGTCATTTTAAAATATGTTTAAATCTTTAAGAGCAACAGTAGAAGATATTTAGAAAAGTGCCATGTTATAGATCATTTATGCAGGGATAATTATTCTGTTAATAAAACTAAATAGGAACAAACATGTTATTTCTTTCATATTTTAGACAAGTCAAGTGGTCTGTCCTATTTTACATATCAGGTCTGAGTATGAAGCTGACTTTTAAATTTGCATTGAGATTTGCTGAGTCTGAAAGGCATTTGCTGGTTTAAGGATCAAACTCTGAAGTGAGAAGATCTGAGTCTCCAGCAGCTTTTAGATCACAGTAACTCCTTAGACCTCAGTGAAATTGCTCTAGATCTGTGCTCTGGTAACTGGAAACAGAATTATCCTCAAAGCACGGCTTCCCATTCACTGTAGAAAAACCTAAGGACTGGACCTTAATTTATTGATCTAATCCCAGTATAGCAAATCTGCATCCTAAGGACATGTTGCAGGGCTTTAGGATTGCTTCACACTGCTCCAAGATGGAAGTCACTTGTTCCCCTACTACATCACAGGTGTGGCCTAGTGTCCTCCAAAACACTGAAACTTACACTTACAATGGGATTCAGCTCATCTTTGGTTACAGACCTCTAAAATTTCACATTATGTTAGAAAATAACCTGGGAATGGACCCATTCTCCAACTCTGGGCTAACTTTTTCACATCCACATGATTAAACTCTCTCAGCCCCCAGAGCAGACTGACCACATTTAACATGCTTATTGAGGATGTGTCAGGCCCATGCTGAGCCCTGAAATGTGTGTGGGCAATGTCTGGGAGAGTGCTGGGATGTCTCTGACAGTGCTCACAATTTGACCATATGGATGGTCATGCCCCAGTGCGCAGGGTTGTGTGATAGCCTGGCTCAGTTTAGTAGTATAAAAATAGTCTTAGTGTCTAAGCCTGTCTGCTGCCTCTTAAATGCCCTTCTTAGATAAACTGACACCTAGAGATGCCCATTTCTCCTTACTGAGCTTAGAAAACTTCTATGGTGACTAACTCAGACCTAGACTTTAACTTTCTCATGCCTAAAGTGAAGTGAAGTGTCTGCTAATCGGAGTGTTTCAGGTATACCATATACATCAATGAAGAAAGAAAAAGGAGGGCAGACTTCTTACTGCGTATGCCTGGATTTAGCATCTGGTAAAGCTGAATCTTTGTGTAAAGAAATAAAGAGTGAAAATAAGGCAGTCTCTGCCACATGTAGATCGATGCAGAAGCAAGCGCTCACTGAGCCAGGCAAGATGCTGACACCATGCTTTTCTCCTGTCCTCTCTGTGAGCAATATAAACAGTAATAGACATTGTATCATTTTAAATTGCCTTGTCGAATGTAATGCTGATTTTAGACTTGGTTTGAGCCTCTAGCTACCATGGAGCAGAGACTATTTACTCTCATCTTAGAAGATTTTACCTGGCGAGACAGAGTGAACAGCTGTCAATACCATTAGGGTGAGCAAGACCCTCCTGCACTTCCAGCAATTCTTCAGGGCATCACTCCTGCAGAGCCCTGGGGGACCCCAGAATCAAATGGAAAAACAGAGCAATGGGCATGTCAGTTCAGACTGATTTATCATCAGTCAAGTTAGAGTTTAGGGGGGACACAGACAGTTACCCTAATGTAAGGAGAGTAAGCCCCAACTTACTGCCCTTGTTACCTAATACTTGACATGGCCTCAGTACTCACTTAGACCTGGCAGAGACCCAGAGAGAGATGCTGATATTCAAAGCTGCAGCTGTTGATTCTTTGAGTGTCCCTTGATGCATCTGATCAAAGCAAATGATCGATACTAAACTTTGAGAAAACTAATGTGGGGATGTTACGGATGACAGCCCATGAATAAATAACTCTGATAATGGCATTTGTCTTACTATAAAGCTCATTCATAATTTAGCAAGAATAATGCCCATTAAAGAACACCTAGAATGATCACTGCCAAAATAAAGAGTTAATTGGTTTCTATCTTCTGGGAACTCTGTCATAATAAGCTCAGTATGGAAAACTGGCTACGAACTCTACATAGTGAATATAAAAGTATCTACTCTCCAGGTTACCTCCTCCTCATTTAGTCTTTCTTCAGCACTTTTTGGACGTCTGCTTTTGATACATGTTCTCTAACTTGGAAAGGAAATGTTGAGAGAGGTCCCATCTCTTTTTCACAAAAATAAGGAAGAATTTGACCCATCTCCACTGAAGTCATCAGAAACGGATTTGGGTCCCAAAGTAAATATCATGGGACCCTTAAAGTAAATGTTGCTCCTTATTAAGCAAATCAGTGTTGCTGTATGCTAAATTTAGAGGAAGAAATAACCCAGTTATGTTGGAGGAGTTATGTGCTTTAATAAAATGTAGCTTGAATATTCATACCGTACAGTTATGTAACTCCTATAAAACGTTTCCTGCCCCACCACCACAAAAACGGTTTGCAGATGTCTTTTAATCTAGAAATACTGTCTGTCTAAGGCAGGGGGAGAAAGCCAATACCAGAGCCTTGCTCTAACAAAATACAAGTGGTTTGTATTTTCACATAAGGATTGTGCATAAGCACTGGCACATCTGTTCACTACACGGTCCCACAGACTGGAATGGATAACACTGACTTCGGGGATTAATGCCAGCCTCACTTGAATAACAAAGACTTGCAGTCTGACTGCCTTTGCAGCATTAAAACAGGATACGCTCTCTGGACTTCGTGTCAAAACGCAAAGTACCATCCAATCCTGCCCTCACTGGGTGATCACCTGTTTCTATTTAATGTCTTCTATTTAACAAGTATAGTACTATGGTGATGGAGCCAGAGTGTTTCAGAAGCATCCTGGAACAATACTCCATGTGAAAAATTATGGTGTCCCGTAGTGCTTCGCATCTACCTCAACTATATTAAACACTACATAAAACAATCCAAATTCCAGACGTTCTCTCTAGATATTGTAAGTATGCTACACCAGTATTTATGAGATCAAAAACATGCTGAGGCTCTAAATCCGTGATTCTAAATAGAAACTTTGAGTTTCATGCAAGACTGAGCTCTCAGCATATTGCTCCCCTCCCATGAACATGCCACAGCCTCAACCTTGAATGTGACCACAAATGTTGCGACTCTCTTGAGTCAAAATATAGAAAAGCAGGAGGGTGTATAACAGTGCACTCCAGAGTTTTGTTTTTAGAGACCAAGCAGTTCAGGTATTGAAATCGAGTGACTTCCTACAGATCAGCTTATCTGTTGCCTCTGTACCGAGGCCCTGGCAGTGACTCTTCTGCCTCATGCGTGTGGGTCAACATCAGAAAACAGCCATTGCTCACTGGCGCTTTTTTAGCTATCAGGGCAGTAAGAGATATGGTTTCACAGGCCAGGGAGATGTGTGAGAGGGGAGGGGAGGCAGCCCAGCTCCCCACTAGCAGCAAGGTTTGCCAAGGTCTCAAACAACACCCAGGGTTTGCACTGCTATCCCCTTGCACTATCATCCCTTACATTGCTGGATTTCCCCCTCTCTTTCCAGGCCATTTCAGTCTCTTTTACCTGCTTATTACCCACTTTGTAGGAGTGCAAAGAGCAGTGGGCTGAGGTACCAGGACAAATGGATGGAGCAAAAGATGAGCCGGCGTGGAGGGTGAAAGCTGTTTGTCCTGGAAGAAAAAGCGTTCCCATGGTTCTTCCCCCTTGGACAGAGGTACTCCAGGACTAGGAAACTACCTAGTACAACATGAGGGGAACCATTGCAGGGCAACTGCGCACGCGCGTGCACACACACACACACACACACACACACACGTAGCTATTCTGGAGGGAAATGATGCAGATTGGAGCCCCTTGAGCTCAGACAGTTTCACTTCAGGCCAAGGGGCTATGTCATGTGGGCAGTTTTCTGGTGGTTTTTCTTTTCCCCAGGGGAAGATGGGGTTTTCCTGGAATAATACATGTGCACTTCCATGCGCTAAATTATGCTTTTCTCTTGTGGCTGTCCAGAGCGAATCGTGGAGGACTGAAGCACACTAATGCGGAGAGCTCACGCTGCATATGCCATATGAGCCATACCGGGGAGATTTCAGTCTCCAAGGATAGCGGCCCAACATACTTAATGAACACTGTTACCTTCTATTATTTCCTGTAAGAGAAAGTGGAGAGAGATGATTTCACTAAGGAAATCTGCATAATTAAGGTCCACCATTTCCCACAGCTCGGAACATCACAGGCAAACCAGAACACTTTCCCCCACCCTTTTAGCAATTCTTCTCAAGTAGCTGTTAGTTCCTCCACCTCTGGGAAGGGAGAAGGGAGAGCTAATGCCAAAGAAACCTTTACCAAGAGAACTGCTTCCCCCTTGCTGCAGCTGCTACTGCTCCTCCAGCTTTCTAATTCCACATATTTTCTACTTAGGAAATGTTCAGTTCAATTTCATTTTCTCTTATGATGTGTGGCTTTTATGTCAATTTATAAATCATATCCTAACCCCAAACTGAATTTTGGTCTGGCAGCTCTGGAACAGCACAGTGCTCTGCTGAGTCTGCCTGGTCTTTGTCAGGATCTGCCCGATGCCATAAGAATGGCACAGACTGGCATTGGAGCAGTCCTTGAGAACAACAGTCTCAAATTCCTGCTTTGGCCAACTTCATATTTTGCTCTGCCTCTTTCTCAGCATACAGGCTGACCACCCTGTGCTGTTCGCATGGAAGGTAGTATCCAGCCAGTGGTCACCAAGTGGGGAAAAGGGAAGGAAAAGGAATGTTGAATAGTTCAAAATGGTGAGGGACAGGTGTTGGAAATGTACAATCACAATTTATATATTTTGTATTACCTTACCAGAAGTTAGTGGCATATATTTCTTAACACTAAAAAAATGTCTAGGTAGTCCTGTAGTATGAGGTAGAATTCACTGCTACCAAAAATGGGAAGTCCTACTCTACTCCACCCTTTCTAGCTGTGAAACACTACCTCCTATTTAGGGTTAGCCATGGCATATGTTTGGACAGCCCTTCGCCCTTCCCTGTGCTGGTTTAACTCACTGCTCAGGCAGAAAAATCATTCAAGGAGGGTGGAGAAAGGGAAGGGAGTGGATTAGATTTCAGTTGGCTCAGTGAGTTAAAGCAGCCCAGGGACACATCTGGAAAAAGACAGAGCAAGTGCAAAGGAGAAAGTAGGGCCTCAGGGCTAGGAACAGAGGAGGGGAAGAGACAAATGGTGGAGGAGAGAAAGAAGATCAACATTTCAATAGCAGCAAACTCTTTTACAGTCTCAATTGCTCTTAGGACAGGACTTTCCTTTGTATCAGCATTAAGGTAATAATACCAGTCTACGACAACTATAACTTGGATATTTTTATCACAGTCATTTTTCTTTCAAAACTATTTCAATGTAAAAATCACCTATAAGCAGAGGTTAGAGGGGAGACTTCGAATGTGCAAATCAGGCCTGAGTTTACCTTCATTCAGAGACTCTGAGCAGCTTAGCAGCACCAGGGCTGGAATGCCTCGCTTGAGGATGTCTGCTGGTGTGCCCTACCTTCAAAACTTTTTCCAAGGTTTTTCTCAGTTGGGTGTTTGCATGTATATCTTATTCTCTTATCCTGCTATTGTTTTTCTTATTCTGCAAACTGATAGGACAGGTTTGGAACTTGGATTGCTTGATATGTTTAATACAGTTTTTCACTTTTTTATGGGCTTTTTAAATAAATTATATGACAAGTGAACAACATAAAAATCTTCACAAGAAATTCCTCACTCTGCTTTATGTAGAGTCAATCAAATTAGGATATCAAACAGATTTTCTAAAAAGTGATCTTATGACAACAGATGATCATAATTTCTACTTTCTGCTAAAGCACATGGACTGTATACTTTCCAGTTTGGTTTTTTTTTTCCCTCTCTTTTGATTGCTGACATATTGAATTATTTTATCTCCAATGTTCATCCACCTTTCTCTGATTAGTCACTCAGTAAAGAATCTAAAGAATCATTTTGCACAGTTCTGCACTTAAGTCCAGCAAAAGTGGGAAGTTTCATAAATCATGTGAAAAAACCTTTCCTTGTAAGGCTCCAAGACTTAATCAGTCTGGATAAGTTTTGTATACAGTCATAAGCACCTCAATTTTTGTGCTAAGCCTTCAAAAGTTAGAAATCAGCCCCTCTGCATTCAACCTTTTAAAATGAGGATAATTACCCTCAGCTCCACAGTAGCTGGAAACCTTAAAGCTACATCTAAAACCTGTGCTGCATCTAAAGATAGATTGAAATGTTCCGTGGTTTTGTTTTTTTTTTTACTTCCAGTACTGTTAATACTGTTACTGCTTTGTAGATCAATAGTAACAGTAGTGTACTTTGTAAATTTGGGCAATAATGAACGGTCAGCTTATGTTAGCTATTTTTGTGGTGTGATTGGTTTATTATAAAGTATCCAGCAGCCCACTTCTGTGGGGAGGAGTGGATTGTGAACAGGGATAACAAATGGCATTCTGCCACTCACAGACACCAGACCTCACTGCTTTGCCCAAAAAGCAACTGCCTGAGATTTCTTATCTCTTCTAAAGTTTCACAGTAAATCGAAGACCTCGACAAGAACTTCCTGTCCCCCTTGTAAAAGCCCCTCACCTAAAAGCTGCTGGAAACTTGTGGCCTTCAAAGGTGAGATTTGAATATCAGCACTCGCCTTGTGCCACTTGGCAATACAAAGGAACCTCTGAGCTTTAATTGTCAGACAAAAGAGACTGTCTTAACCTACACACTCCCTTTAATTAGGGTCTGCATGTGTATACATCAGTGACCTTTAATGGCAGGCCATTAGCACCTTTAAACATTACACCCTGACTGGTTTAGAGCCTGTGTGCAGAGTTTTTCGTTATCAAAGTCTCTTTAATCCAAGGGAAAGAATAATAAGATCTATTGTTTGGAAACAGAAGTCCGAAGAATTTCGTACCTGCTCATTTCACATGGAGGACACCTTGCCACTGAAAAAAGTTCCTCAAGGCTGATCTTTCTTGGAAGCTAAAACCACTTAGTGTTAACAAAATTAAACTAGTAAAGAGTAGTAAATAGCAGGAAAGGAGCGTAGAGGGATGCATGTCTGGCCACAGGACTGTTTATGACTCAGTTAACAGACATCAGCTGAATCATCGTAACTAGCCCTCCCCTAGGGCTCCATTATGCTATATGGGCTAGGTCCTTTCTCCTGCTTGTGGCTACTTGATCCCCATGCCTGTCCTCCCTCGCCCAATGGTACCACCAGAAGTGTTTGTGGGGTTACAGACTGAACTGAGCAAAGGAAATAATTCTGGGGCAAAAATGACAAAAAAAACCCCAACCTAGACTTCTTCTCCATCGGGCCAAACAGGATTCATTCACAGCAAGACCCCACCAACAACTGCATCCACAGTGCAGGGAGAGGGCCCTTGTGGTATAGGGTGAGGAATACTACATGCTGTGGGATAAAGTGTTACAGTATTGCTGCCAAACATTTAACCTTGTCTTTAATATGTTGTTTTTCAAGGTGAAGTAGTGTAGTTTATACATCAAAATTACCAGTTTAGCTGTATGGAAAAACTGAAGTACAAAAGCCACCAAAAGGTCAGCCCCAGTTCTCTGGCCAGGCTGCCTTCTGGTAGAGGATTTCCATCGCCCACAGCTTTCCAGTGAGGAACCCTTACCTCTGGTCATTGACAAACTCTAAGTAAGCATTAGCCTCCATGTTCCTCGTGGCCATGACTGTTACAAAGATGTTTTTTCAGGCCTTTGACTGGGAAGTTATTTTATGGTCCATTTAAAGGAAAGTGATCTGAAGCCAAAAATGGTGTGAATAAATTCTAAAATGCCATAGTAGGAAACTTACTCCTGGTTGGTCAGGAATAAATCTTCCACTTTCAAATGCAGTATTTTTTATTATGCTTATACGTGGTCCCCTTCTGATTTGCCTAATGATTCCTCTAATAATTTCCCCACCACTTTACATCCTTTCAGGACAGGCCTATCTGGTCACCTTCTGGTCTCTACCACTCTGATGTCCCAGAGACTAGATATCATTTCCCACTTTATAATCTGGCAGAGGAGCACCGTTTCCATTTCCACAGACATTCCAGCAATGGAGACTCTGGGATCCCACCTATGCCTTTAGCTCTCTGATCACTGTGAGTCTCCCATCTATCCTCTCTGGGTGCCTCATAAAGATTTTCAAACTTGGTGCTTAGGAGAAAAGCATAGGCCTAGCAGGCCTGAAAACATGGTGTTTGACAAGTCTATTGCACTCCAGGTAGGTGCCAGAAGCCCTTGAGCAAGGACTTTGAGGAGTACAGTGGTGGATAAGAGATACTAATCAGCATTCCAGTGCCAAAGGTGTCACAATGACTTTCAAAGAGGAAGCTGGTACAGTCTGCAAAAGCATCAACTCAAGTCATATTTTGCTGCCGATTCTGCAATTCATTTGCACAAGACTGGGAAAAAAAGTGTGTAGGGATCCTAAGGAACCAGGACTCTTCACTAGCCAGGAGCCTTTTTAGCATCCTGATCTTGCACAACCATTAGATGCTCCTTCCTGCCAACACACAAAAAACTGGTGCCACTTACATTATTGTGGTTGGATGTCAGAAAAAAATGTTCCTTTACCTTCCTTCTACTTCTTATTTTCTTTTCCCCATGTCTCCTCCTCACATAAAGGCTGTTGGCCAAACCTGCTACAAAACTCTCCTCCCTTCTTTCAGACCTGTTATCTGGCTTAGGCAGACACCCAAGTACCTTCAGACAGTTTTCAGCATGCATGCCAGGAATCAGCCATGCTTCGTGCACTCTTTCTCCTCCCAACCTCCCCCTGACTTCCCCAGGCTGCTAAACTCCAAAAACAGTTTTCAGTTATCCAGAGTCCACCTGTTTATCATAGCAATACCCACCAGGGTTCCTGCAGAAGTCATGACAAAGAGAACCAGCCTTCTCATTTACTACCATAAGCACTGGAGGGAGCAAACACAGGCCGGTGCCTGAATGCATATGTGCTGCTGACCCTTCCCCTGCTAAAGCCCAAATTAACTTTTTAGGAGTGTAAAAACACAGTTAGTCACCAGTCACTGCAGATAAGCGTTTGTAATCTGACAGTGCTGGGTCATGTTTGCTTGGGAGATAAGTTGGAAGCTGAGACACAGGAAATACTCAGGCCAAGCTGTAATGTTTGTGAGGATGCCTGGCCTGTCCCCAGTTCCTGAATTAGCAACGTCCCCTTTTCAACCCTGCAAGAGTTCTGG
>VZTL01068718.1:21973-40560 GCA_013400535.1 Scopus umbretta | reverse complement strand
GGTAAAATGCCTTTAATTCATGGAAACCATAGAATCAGAGTCATGTAAGTAGGAAGGTATCTCTAGAGCTCTGTGGTTCAATCCCATATTCAAAATAGGTCCAGGTAATCAGAACTGATCTACACATAGCTCAAAGAAACCTGAGTATCTCAAAGAACATAATCCCACAACCTCTGAAGACCCCTTTCTTTAGTATTTGACCACCCTCAGGCTGATTTTTTTTTTTCCTACTATCTAATTGCAATTTCCTGTGTTCCACTTTGCATCCGTTGCATCATGCCCTATTCCTGCACATCTCTCAGAACAGTCTGGGTCCATTTTCTCTATACCCTCCCATGTTAGGCAGTTGCAGATACCACTGAGATCCCCCAGCACCTTTCCCATCTCCAGGCTGAATGAATCCAGTACTCAAACTCTCCTCCTGTATTACATTGCTTTAGTCCCCAGACAGCTTGGTGGCCTCTGCTTTGACTCACTTCAGTACATCCAGATCTTTTTTGTACCGATGAGCCTCAAACTGGACGCAGCACTCCAGATGTGATCTCAGAAATGCTAAATAAAGAGGAGGGATCACTTCGCTGGGGCTGTTGGCCATACTCCTGCCAATACTGCCCAGGATGTCATTGGCCTTTTTTGCTGCCAGGGAACACTGCTGACTCATATTAATTTTTTGTCCCTCAGGTCCTTTCACCCCCAGATGCAGCTAAGGACATTTTTATTAATCTAGGACAGGATTTACCAGGGAAGGGATCAAAAGCGTGCAGTCAGGGAATTACATACCCCTAGCTAACCTGTGCACAAACTTGGCAGCTTTTAGGAACACACTGCCTATTACTAATCCCTGACCGGGTGACAGGTCGACCAGAGATAACTTGTCCGGATCCTGTTGCTTTCTGTTTCCCTACTGCCACAGAACAAAAAGGGATAGCAATCATCAGTCCCATGGAGAGAATATGAAAAGAGTGCCAGGATAATTGCTCAGCTGGAAAGTGTGGTTGGAAATGCAGGTCATCCAAGAGTGATAAATGTAGAGCTCCCCAGCTTTGTTAAAAGAGCGCTTCTGGCAGCAGACACTGGACTGTTGTTCCAACAGCACAGAACAGATGTGTGCACAGGCTAAATTGACTTACCAGTCTGCAGTACCTGTTGGAAATAGCACGGGTGCAAACGCAGCTGTTGTAAAAGAGCGGGACTGTCAAAGACACTGTGAAATATCTTACTCATTTTTCCTCAATTCAGCTACCATCTGGAGGAACCCTAGCTTGCGTCCTTCCCAAGCCCTTCTGTAAAATAATGCAATTCCATAGTATATTTTGTGGGAAGCTGTAGCCCGTCCCAAGATACTCTAGGATTCTGATAATCAGGGAGACAACACGAGCAAGAAGCTGGATTTATAGTTAACCTGAGGCCGATATGCATAGGATAGAGAGAACAACATTACGCTCTCTGAGGCAGGGAAACCAATTTCTTAGATGCTGGCAGTCACCTATTAAGGCTGTTGGTGTAACCACAGAGAGCAGCCACCTCTGCATTGCAACAGCCTGACCACAGCGTCGCACACTCCACCTGTCCCATTTCCTTACAGACTGCCCCTGACACTTCCCAGTATGTAGTCAAAGCACACACAGTATACATGCATCTTTTAAGGTCCTCTATAGTTACAAGAATGCATTGTGTGTTGACACCGCACTTGCCAGTGGCTCTATTTACAACATAGTGACTCCTGAGCAGACCTGATAAATAGAAAAAGAAATCAGATTAACTCCCTGCTCATCAGCCTGCCTAGCCCTGCACGTTTCACAAGGAAAACCAGGAAAGGGATGACTTGACAAACCACCCTTCACGCTTGCTTTAGGTCAGCAAGCTCCTGTTTTAGCAAGCACCATATCTTGTTTCTACAGTGGCCTTTTGCTTAAGGAATTGGACTTCAGAGCTACAAGCCTCTCAAATCAGCTGTGTCATCCACCCCAGATCACTCTGAACAACTTGTTTTCTAAAAAGAACATAGTGATGAGAAGCCAAGGACACCTTTATGTTTTGCAATAGAAAAACTGGATTCAATCAAACTTGCTGAAATAGGAAGTAATGAAAAAGTAGGTGGCAGGGAATGCAGAAAAAAACAAACAGAACACAAGAACCCTTGCCAAGTCCACAGAAAAAAAAAAAAAAGTAGCCACACTCCAGGCTTGAGGAGGGAAAACCAGACTGAATTATTCAGTTTGAGTGGTCTTCACATAGAAGATGTGACTCTTCGAGCCCTCTGAAATGCTTTACTTTACTTAGTATTTTGTTCTTGGCACAGCTGCTGCTGGAAAGCCAGTTTGAGAAAAGTAGGGTGATGGGCAGAAACTGCTTCCAAGAAAATTTAACTCAGGGCAAAGCCAGCAAGAATTGCCCACCAAGATGGGAATGTTCAGAAAAGTTTTGAGCTAAAAAGAGTATTAAAATAAGAAGCACTAAAGGCAACATTAATAGATGGAGCTAGCAGCTCTGACAAGAATTTCAGCACACAGAGGCGAGGAGGAAGAGATACAGTCAATGGAAAAAAATCCCCTGGAGGCTGAGGTCAGACTGATTAAGACGCTTTTTCAGTCAATATCTGCTGAAAACCATAGTTGAAAGCAAACAAACACTAAATATACTTTTTAAGACTTACAAGGAAAAGTCTCACATGGAAAATGTATGAAGAAGCTCCCAAGTAATTACAGATTAGCAAAGGTATATTTCTTTCATTGACCATTATTTTAATTATTAATCAGCTGCCACTGTCAATCCTATGCACTTAAAAAACACTAAGCAGTCTGTTCTTTACAGAGGTAGTTTATAAATTTAATTTTATGTCCATCACCCAGCGTTATAATGAAAGATAAGCATTCTAGAGTAAGCCATGAATTTGATCCACTCACTTATACATTTCATTGTTTTCCAAGGACCATAAGAAGTTTGATGTCTGGGGAGGTGGGGGGCTTTGACAGACTTTAAGGGAAAGAACAGCATAAGTCTCAGGTCAGGCACAAAGGTGAAGTGTATGACCTGTCTGTAGTTGCACTTCTGGAGACCTGCTTCTGTAGACATTGCTGCTTCGAGACATGCCCTGGACTTTTCATGCACAAGTGGAGAAGAATACAAAGCTTCGCTTTCACCAGAACCAAAGTCTCTAGCAGCAAAAAGGGGACCAGAAACACCCCTCTCACCCTCCCCAGTCTGAAGAGATACCATCAATTATGACAACAAATTACTCTCTAGAATGCACTGGTATTGCATACAGAGTACACATTTCTGTAAGCGTTTGCAATTTCTCCAAATCTGGTCACACTTGCCTCTCTTCCAGTACATCTTTAGCAAATCAGCAGTACAAAGTATTCACTCATTCTTTCTCCAAGACACTATACATACAAGGTTAAAAAAATCACTCGGAGTCCCAGGACCAGAAGTTTCCTCCTAAAGACAGCAAGTAGGTTTAAGCGTGCTATAGTGGTGCTATATTTATTCTATGGTACATCTGTCACGGTCCATCATTAACCCACAGTGAAGCTAGGAACAGCTCTCTGGCTTCTGTGCTCCCATCAGCCTTGGTCCCAGCTGGAAGTGTTCCTCGAAGAAAGCAGTTTCATAATACAGACACAATACTGAAGAAGGTGTCATCTTAGGGCAATCAACAGGGCTGAAACAAAGCAAGTATCTTCACTTCATCCCCACAGTTTAAAAAAGAAACAACAGTCACTTTTGTGAGCTACGCCCTCAGCGGCAATGCAGTTCCCCTTCGTTGCTCTCCTGATGTTTATCATTGTAGTTATTTCTACGTCTAGAACAGACTTTAACAGGAAAGGTTCACCACCCTCAAAGTTGAAGAGGAGCCAAACGTGCATTCATGCCATGGGTCTGGGTCACCTGACTGACTGGCTATAGAACTCTGATACGCAGGTCAGCAATTGGTTGCGGAGCTGGCAGTGGCTGATGCTGCTTTTGGTTTCTATGACTATGGGACACGATTAGCAGATCAGCTTCTGCTTGGGAGAGATGGGAGCCACCACTAAGTGGGGCAATAGTATTTTTGCCAGTAGGGTGGGGGAATTGGTAAAGAGGGCTTTAAACTAGCAATGACCAGGGGGGGAGAGAATTAGCAGCAGCCCTGTGAGGGAGTGATGGACCAGGTTGATGAGTAAAGGGGAGAAAAAAAAAATTAAAAAAAAAAAAATGAGCAAACCTGGTCAGTCATACCAATTGGTGAGGGCATGCAAGAGTGTGAGAATGTTTACTCCACTGAGGTTATCTTATCGGGGACCCTGTCAATTGGGAAACCAAGGGAGAAGGGGGGAAACCAGAAACCAAATATACAGACACAGACCTGACAAAATAACTATGAAGACAACGACAAGAAATGAACCTCACCAGTCCCAGTAACTGGATTGTGCCAGAAACCACAGGTACCACAGCAAGATCAGACACACAGTATTCCCACCCCAGGCTGAAAAAACAGCTGCTGGGGGAAACCCGTGTGAGTGAGGCGAGTCAGAAAACTGGTGGAGAGGAACAGGCTATAAACAAAAATAAAACATGGGGGAAAGAACTTCACTGGGATTAACCTCCCTGCTTGCAATACCAAGCGTTAAGACCTTTAGGCTTGGCCCTGGTCTTCCTGAGGGCAGACCTGGCCTATAGGTAAATAAGTTATTTGATTTAGTTACCTTCCAGGCCATTAAACCCTACAGTAAGTCTATGAACTCAGAAATACTTTAAAATGTAGATAGGACAAGGCTGAAATTCTCTGGGCTCTTTAAGCCAGAGAGATTTTAAATGGGTGTTTTACAAATTCTGCAGAAATTGCTGTGCTTCCTAATACACAGCAAATATCAAGAACCGTGAGATTAAATAATAAAAAGTCTGGAGTAATTTTAGACAACCATTTCTGAATAAGTGTGAGGATATTACAATGGGCCCTTCTTTACAATCACACATCTTCCAAGGACTGCCAAATTTTTCAAGGCTCAATGGATTCCTGCCATTACACCCAGGTATCTCACCCTCACTGCCCTGTGGTCACCTAGGGCCCAATCTATTCTTTGGCTGTTTCGCTGCAGTTAATACCAAACACCCCAGCTTTGTGATTCTCACCACCACTACACAAAGCTGGAACATCCAGTCCCACACTGATTAAAGTCTGAGGACCTCAAAGTGGTTGTGGAGTCATTGTCTGGTTCATGTTGAGCGCTGTGTGCTGTGAAGACTTTTTAAAGATAATGCATATAGCTGCGCATTATAGATTATTTGGGAAAGCCTATATCAGGTAGCCATTCCACACAGATCCTATGGAAAACAGAGCTTTATAGCAACCCTCCACAAAATGTTGAATTAAGGACAAAACATCCTGGTATGTTGATTAGATAAAAATAATCTGAGCACGTAAAACAGCAGGATGGCTCCATTTATTCAACCTCCAAAGGTAACTGAGAACATCACAAAATCTGCTAGCTGTATCAAAGCACAGCAACCACCCAGTCTTTCACTGGAGTGTCCTGATCCAACCAGACACCAGCAAGCCTAGCAGTCCCTAGTGATTCTTATTTATACCTGCTACAGGACAAAGGTGATCAAAACACACAAGCAAAACCTTCTGTCCAGTCTCACAATGGAGAATCTCCAAAGGAGTGAAGAACCACCCAGCTGCAGTAGTGAATGTCTATCACCTTTTTTCCTTCCTTCCCTCCCTTTATCTACTTGCTTGCCACTGCAAAAAAAATAGGGCTTTAGAAATCATAGAAAAAGAAAGGCTGAGAGTACGCCGACAGACAAGGATCATTAAGACGTTCCATACAGAGCTGTGGAAGGAAATGAGACACGTAAGAAATATTGTTAAAATATAAAACAAATATTAAAGATGACCTCAAATACCTAGATTATAAATGCATATATCATCTGCTAGCAATTTTTTGCATCTCAAAAAGAGTCTCAATCAAGTCAGCATCATTCAGCTTTTCACATTGCAAGTGGCAGTATTAGAAAGATTCGTTCTAAACCTTCACATCATCTTCAACTTTCCAGCTTCTCCAGTCTACCAGATGGCTGAAACCACAAAAACAAAGCATGTGTTTGGAGCTGCCACTCCCTAATTTGTGAGAGAATACATTCTTGATCAATCGAAAAAATAATGAAAACATTTATGATTTCCAGCTTCTCTGAAGCTTCAGAGAAAGGTTTTCACTCTAACAACTTGTATTAGCTAGCCTGGAATCTGCAACCAGCAACATTTAAAAAGTAATTTGAAACGGAAAGAGTACTTTTGGGGAAAGTGTCTCAAGTGTCAGACAGATCTATTAAAACAGCTCTTGACAGACTAATCTATAAGCCTTTCTTTTTTAGTGTGATATTTGTATCGATTTTTAAAATAGCAATCCCATTACTACACATTAACAGCATGGATAAGCATCTCTCCGAGAGTATTTAGTATTACAACAGGACAAAGAGAGAACATGAGGGCAGTAATTTTCCATCACATAGAAGGTGAGGTTAAATAGTGGAAGGACCAGCTTAACACTTGGTATCTGAAAATCAAGTCCTTCTCTAAAGCAAGTTTTCAGCACAGCAGCAGCTGTGCTGACCTTTCTTGTTACCCAAATCCACTCCATACATGCTACTCTGCTCCCTTCCCAGCAGTCAGCTCCAACATCTCTTCTACTTGCTGTACTGCCTCTCCTGCTGTCAGTCATGGAAATTCCCTTTCCAATGCAACCAGCTATCACAGTTTTAGGGGAAACGGAGGAAAACCAGGAGCAAGTGTACATATATATGGCACTGAATCACCACGAATATAGGAAAAGAGACACTCTGGCAGAAGAGAAATGGGAGAGGCAGACATTTCTCTTCATAGGAGCTTGGATTTTCAGGGTCAGAAAGTCTGGTTCCTCCTCTCATAGAGCCCATAAACTGCTCTACAGACTTGTCCCAATCATCAGAACTGTAAGGTTGACCAGATTCCCAACAGCACCATTGTTACAGCCAAAATAAACGTATGGTATTGCATTCACAGTCCTAATTACAAACCCCCATATTCTAAGTGCCTCAAGCTCCCTTACTTCAGAGAAAAGGTGCCTGCTGACCATCATGCTGGTAACAGCAGCACTGCCATGAATCCCGTAAGACTAGGGCCATTTGAAGGGCCAAGAGTTTCTCTCATCTGATTACTTTTCCCCTTTGCTGGTAATACAGGAGTAATCCTAAAGACTGGAGCCCAAGAAACCTCAGCTGTGTAAAACCTGTTACAACATGGCTGAACCTGGGACAGGTCAGGTACCATAACTTTGGAATTTCGAAAGAATTGAGCTAGAGATCCATGATGGGACTGCCTAGATTATTCTTTGGTTTAAATATTGAATTAATCTAAAGCATCCAAAGAGCTTTTAAAGTAGAAAAATTAAGTATTATCAAAGCATGATCTAGAATTGCTACCCGATCAACTAGAGGAGACAAGGTGAGTTGGAATAGAAAGCAGGTTTGCAGAGAACTCACTCTCTCCTGACTTGCAGAGGGGGTTACCACCTCGCCAGCCCCAGCATTCTGAGTAATAACAAATTCCATGGCCTTCTGAGTCTCTTTAAAATGTCTGATGGTGTTGGAGGCCTGGGTGGATGCCCTTGAAGCCCCTGAAGCCTTCCACCCCACATCTGCCCCCTGTGTGCTCTGGGAGCTCCTGTCCCACATGTGCTCTGTGGCTTCATCCTGGAGAGCCACACCACCCCTCCAGGGGACTGAGACAGGACAGCTTTCCTCCCTGGTATCCAAATGAAAACAGTAAATGATACAACACAGAGCCACAAAACATGCAAACAGGCTTGGCATCTCCATCACATAGACTGAGAGGTGGGAATACACCTTGGGGGCCAGCATAAGAACAGCAGAAGATGGGCTGGGAAAAGAAATGGCAGCTCCCAGACACACGTAAGCTATGTGCAGCAACTGCATCAAGGAGAGAGTTACCTGGCTCTTTCAGTGTACCACCTAAAATACAAGATACCATGAAAGCCCAGAGCTACTAAATCAGAAGGTTTCTGTCAGTAAGAAAGATATCTTGGCTCCACTTCCACATGACAAATCTGAATTCAAGTCCAGCTGTCCTGGTATGGGACCATAAAGGTTCAGAACACCACACAGAAAAACTCCCTACTCCTTGAGTTCCCAAGTATGGTCTGTAGGACTTCACACCATCTGGAAATAACAGCAGATGATTTGTAGGCTGCACCACAGCCATGCAGTTTGGAGCTTACATCTCACAAGAGGGGGCACACAAGCTTGCCAGCCAGGCACGGAGCAGAATAGCTGTGCTGCACCAGGTCCAGGCCACCCCGAGGCAGGATGCTGCATACACACCTTTCCACCACCACCAATTACACAAACTGCAAGTCAACATTTTACCATCAGGATGAAAAAAACTGTGATTCCCTATGTACTTTCCCAGCTGAGCACAGAGCGCTAAACTGTGCAAGTACCAGGAAGACACCTAAGGAGGTAGTATTGCCCACTGGGCCCCAGCCACTCCTGCTCCTACAAGCCTGCTGTCTCCCAGGCACACCTCTTTCCTATGTGCAGTTCCCTTCCTTTCCCCTCAGATAACCTCTGCTCACATCCTGCAATTGCTTTTTCAAAGTCCCCTCTTACAGAACTGGAAAAGAGTAAAAAGAACGGACCTAAATGTTGCTCCAACTTCTCTTGGGTGGCAAATACCCTTGAATATCAAGCTGGAGACACACAGCTTCACACATGGATATCCTGTCTTGCACAGCTCCAGCACCTCCCATCTTGTTCTTTCACAGTTTAGCAACAAGTGAGTGATACTAGCTCTGCTGAATGCAGCTGGAGTGGCTGGATCACCTCAGAGCCTGCACTGGATCTGACTGGGACAGAGTTAATATTCTTCATAGCAGTCTGTATGCTGCTGTCTTTTTAATTTGTGACTAAAACAGTGGTGACAACACACCAGTGTCTTGGGTATTGCTGAGCAGTGCTTGCACAGCATCAAGGCTTTCTCTTTTTCCAGCTCTGCCTCCACAATAAGTAGGTTGGACATACACGAGAAACTGGGAGGAGACACAACCAGTACAACTAACCTGAACTGACCAAAGGGATAGTCCACGCCATGTAGCATCATACTCAGCCAAGAAAAAGACAAGGAATCTTTTGCTCTTCCTCTTTTGTTCATCATTCTGCTGAGGGGGGAAAGGGAGGGAGCGAGTATGCATCTGTGTGGTACTTAGATACCTACTTGGGTTAAGCCACAAGAGAGCCTCATTGGGCTCCCTGGTCTTCCATCCGCTCTGAAGATGCTACCTAGCACCTAAGTGCACAACAGCCCACATTACGTGGCATGTGCTGGTTGCAAGGGGAAGAGCCATGACCTTCTTCAGAATTTGAAGAGCAGAGACCTACTGATAGAGCTCAGAAATGCTCAGAGAATTTTCAACTAATCTTTCCATTAGGGCCTTGTTACATAAACCCCCAAAACTTAGGGTCAGAGAAATATCAATTTGCTTTCTAAATGGATTCTGTGCCCTTAAGGCTACAGAACATAATGGAAAAAAAAAGAAAAAACCCTCAAACAGGTCATGTACTAGGAAAGGTGATAAAAACCACACCATTAAAGCAGAGATTTAAATGCAGTTACATTATTCTACAGATCCGATTCTGCTATGAAATATCCAAGGCTGTTACGGAAGTTCAGATTAGCCCTTCCAACTCCAGAAAAGATGGTTTGCATGGGCTTGCCAATAAAAGTAAAGAGTTAAAAAAAAAATAAAAAGGAAGAACATTCCACTGCTTCCACAATTATTCTTACAGAGCCATAGAAAACAAGTGGAGCAGATGAATGATACCCAGAAAACTTCTTGCTGTGCAAACTCACTGCCATGCAGAACCCAGGGCTGCTGTCCTTTAGAAGACACCTCTTATATCTATTATTTAGACTGCGCTACACCTCTCCCAGGCCTGGAGAGAGGAAAAAAGAATGGAAAAGGGAGCTGTCTCTTCCCATGTCATACCCATTATGAAAGAAGCCTGAGCTTCTTTCTGCAAAGTATTTGCAGCAGAGGCTATCAAGCAAAACACTGAATATCCTGCAGGTATAGCAAAACTTGTGAAAAAAACATCTTTTCCTGGCATCCCCGCCCACCCCCCTCGCCTCACTACTCACCTGTATTCCCACAATGCTTACAGCCATGCTGAAGTCTGCTCCAGCCGCTGAGGAGCCCCACATCTGCTCTTAGAACCTTATGGCCAACAGTAAGATATACCAGAAAAACACCACCAACATAAAATAAAAGGTATATATAGCTTCTGGAAGGAGCAGTTTGGTATCCTAAATGAGACAGAGGTAAACTGGAACAAAGAGCAATCTTATGCAGGTAAAACTGTTTCAGCAAGTCTTGATGTTATTTCTTAATAGAGCAGTGCTAACAAAAGCAAGTTGCAGTCTGCCCTTGCTGCTTCCACACAAACTGCTTTTGTGACTAAGAGCCAAAACTGTTTTCAAATATCAGTATCTAAAACCCACACAATTCTTTCCACCTTATAAACCAACATGCAGAGGAAAATAAGGTTTCAGTGCCCCTTTTTTTAAACAGGAATCACCATTCTAAATACCATTTTGATTTCCAAGATCCAGTCTCCTTTCTGCCACTAGATGTCCCACAAGTAAGAAAAGAAGCCACATGGGGAGCACTGTGAGCGTGGATACTCAGCAAAGGTTATCTACAGAAATAATAACCATGCTAGGAAACACGCTGCTGTGTTTACATTACCTGAAAAATTAGTGGCTCAGACACTGCAGTAACAGTATGGATACAGAATACGTGATGCAAAATTCTTGCTGTGGAAATCCTTGCACACATACTGTTGGAGATTGTCAAACACATAGCGAACTCCAATGAGCAGGATCCCTTAAAAACACAGCTTGTTGTTGGGTTTGGTTGGCTGGTTGTTGGTTTTGGGGTTTTGTTTGTTTGGGTTTTGTTTTTTTTGTGGGTTCGGGGTTGGTTGGTTGGTTTGTTTTTAAAAAGCCCTGTACCTGCACTGAATGCAATGCATATATACGTTTAAGAAGTTATTCTACAAGAACATCAGAATTGCTGAACAGTAAGCTAATTGTAATTTGGATTTTCAGTTGAGATGCTTTGTACTCCAAGTCATTATTTAGCTCAGTAAAAGCTTCCTCAAATTTTGATAAATGCAACATAAGAAATATATTAAGATTCTTGCTGTATTGATATATTAATTTGACAGTCATTTTGGTGGTATAATATCAGATATTAATCCCATATTCAGATTGTTTCTATCCTTTCATTATGTAAGTTTTAAATACAATACAATTCTAGCAGGGAAGTGTTATAATGCAAGGTACTTCCCCCGTGGGAACACTGCGTTTTGTTGATGTTTGCTTCAACATTAAAATAAATTGTCAGGGGCTAGAACTGTAAGGTATCGTTTAAAAAACTATTTATTAGAGCTAACACTATAAGGAGATAATAGTATAGATAATTGCCTGTCCCTTTAGATGCTGGGAACTGCATGTGGTGGAGCATCAAATGGGCCTCCAAGCCATGCACTGAATGCTAAGCAGACCCTGTCCAGAGAAGATGTTCTCCTGTTTCAGTTATTCAAGGTAATGTAAGACTTTCTTACAAGACAACAAGTCTATTCATTGTTTCTACGGTCAGGCAGAAATGATAGTTATGTGAGGACTTCTTGCTGCACTGTGAGATAAAGGCAAGGCCAGGCAGATGGTATAATCACCAATACCGGGTAGCAGCTGCCCACAGGCTCCTCTCCTATAAGGAGGTGGCAATTACAACACAGCCAAGGGATCTGCAGAGCGCAACACAGGCGTGAAGGCCATGCTGTACATGCAGCACAGGCCTGGGCAGATGCAGGTTAAGTATTAGGTGGATCACTAGCTCCTCCATGTCTTTGGGTCAGGATTGCTGCAGAAACTCTGTTCCAAACACACAAACCACTTTGGATTTAAGCGTTCTACTATCCACAAGGGCACAAAACAAGCCAAGAGCAAAGAAAATGACCCTTCTCCACTGTGACTGCAACTGCTCTAGCCTTGCTTAAAAAGCTTCTCGCATACTCTCCGGCCCTGACACCATGCATACAACTCGTTCTTTTGGGGTCCTCTTCTAGACCACACTTCGAAAGAGAAAGCCTGCACTGCTGCATATCTTGCACCTCATTCCCTGCAAGGTGCCAGCCCCTTTTAACCTTTCAAAAAAAACCTAGGGAGAAGGAAGAGGCACATTTTTAACATTTTACTTTTCAACATATTGCCTGTATGGGGGTGGCTTCTGACTGCAGGGGCTGTAGATGAGATAGTTCTGTGCCTAATGACTGGGTGGAGCCTCCTTCTTGATGTGATGGACTTAAGAGCTCACAATAATCAAAGACCTGAAAGAGCACCGCTCTACAAGAGGAATGAGAACAAGAAAACCCAGATCAGAGAGCTGGAAATCCACCCTGTATGAATATTGAGCAGCATCTTCTCACGGACTTCAGTGGAGCTGCACCTCCTGGAACTATGCAACAGCATTTATTTCTAGCACAGTGACCTTGCTCTGCATTCAGTTCCTTCCACACAGCCTCCTGCCATCTGGGGCCACAAGAGTTACTCCAAATTTAAAAGCAAATGACTGCTCAAGCAGACCTCAGAAATTAGGACTGAAGCTTAGTCAGAACAGACACTAGAACATACTCACCAGGTATTCTATAATATACAAAACACGGTTTCGCACCGAGGAACAAGTAGCTGACCAGCATTTCAAAAGGACTTTTGCACTCTTCCATCTTCTCAAAAAGCAGAGGGATCTTACATTGTGCATCTTGCCAAATCTGCAGATTAATTTATTATTTATTCTTAATTATGGAGAGAGATATTATACGTGTGCAGATTTGGCTATATTGAAGTTCTTGGAGAAAACAACACTGGTTTCACAGGCAACCCCAAATCAGTTAAAAATAGCCTTAATAAGTGTCAGAGCACTGTAAATAAAAAAGGGATGGGGGAGTGAGGACACAGTCTCTGGCATGGATGTCTACAAGTACCCTTGGCACAGTTGAGGTCTGGGCCCAGGCAGAGCTCCTAGGAAAGAGGACGATGCTGCTCAGGCCTGGGACTGCAGTGTGGGCTGTGCTAAAAAGGCAAGCTAGAAGCTTGTAACTTCTGGCAACAGGAGAGGTTCCCACCCTACCTGCAGATTTGGAGCTGCAGAGTAGGCACAGCACACTGGGTACTAGGAAGGATCAGCAAGACATGTCCACACTGCTGCTAGGGAACTACTGGTTTGCTCCAAAAGCAAGAAATGGCTCCTCTGCTGGTATCTTTATCCTGTCCCATTACCAGAGCTATTGGTTGTGGCTTAGTAAGGTCAAGATCCAAGGCTAGCAGAAGGTTTGCAGAGACACACAAAGGATCCACGCAGTCCTTCATATTGCTTTTGTTGACCCTCAGAGTCCCTGTTTTACGCATCAGCCTTAGCCATGCTGACCAGTTCATTTTCATGTGTCCCAGGTCCCTCAGTGTTCCTTTTGGTGCTTCCATAGCAGTCTTTTTGCCTGTGGGTTCCCTCAGTGCCTCCATGGTTTTGGTGTAAAGCATAGAGGTTTTGGGTCACTGAGGGTTTTGCATTCACAGACCTGAGAGGGATCTGCTGTTCTGCCCTGCCTGAGCCCTCTCCCTCACTTTCAGACTGGCAACACCCTGGTGCTGACAGCAGCATCACCTTCTTGTGGGTCAAGGGCAGCTCATGGTATCTGGATCTGGCCCTCTCTTCTGCAATTCCCTAGATCCCCTGCAACCTGCCCCACTTGGTCTTGCACCTCCCAGCTGAGCCAGGGACAGTACTCAGCAGCAGCCAGCCAGATCCTGCTTTCACCGCAGACCCCTAAAAGAGAATGCTCGCCCTCCTCAACCTCCTGACAGCACTCCTCCTAGGGCAGCTCTGGAGGACGGTTGGCTTTCTTTCCCACAAGGGCACACTGCTGGCTCACGATCACCTTGTCGTCCAGCAGCAGCCCGAGGTCCCTCCCTACAGAGCTGCTTTCCAGCCAGTCACCCCCCAGTGAGTACTGCTGCATTGCATTATTCCTCCCCAGGGGCAGGACTTCGCATCTCCTTTTGTTGAACTTCACAAGAATCCTCTCTGCCCAGTTCTCCAGCCTGTCAAGGTCCCTCTGAATGGCAGCAAACCCACCTCGTGTACCAGTCATTCTTCTCAGTTTTTTGTCATCTGCAGATATGCTGAGGATATGCTGTTTCCCACCATCCTGGTAATTAATGACACCGTTGAACAGTATAGGACCTAGTATCCATCCCCAGGATACCTCAGCAGTGACTAGCTTCCAGCTGGACTTTGTGCCACTGTTCAGCACCCTCTGGGCCCAGCCATTTGGCCAGTTTTTAGTCTACCTCACTGGCCAGTTATCTAACTTGTACTTCACCAGCCTGCTGATAAAGATGTTGTGGGAGACAGTATCAAAGACTTTACTAGAGTTGAGGTAAACAACACCCACTCTTCTCCCCCCATCCACCACCCCATTGTGGAAAGCTGTCAGATTGGTTAAACACAATTTTCCCTCCATAAATATAGGTAGACTACTCCCAATCATTTTCTTGTCCTTCACATGCCTGGAAATGGTTTCCAGGCATGGTTTCACCTTCCCAAGGACCGAGGTGAAGCAGATCAGCCTGTAGTTCTCCAGATCCTCCTTCCTGAAGATGGGAGTAATGATTACTCTCTTCTAGACCTCAGGAACCTCTCCCAGTAACCATGAACTTCCAAAAGTAATCAAGAGTAGCCTTGTAATGACATCAGCCAGCTCCCTCGGCACTCATGGGTGCATTGCATCAAGCCCTATGGATTCATGTATGTCCAGTTTCAGTGCTCCTTAACCCAATCCTCCTACAGTGAGGGTGTTTTCCTTGGTGGGGAAAGGCAGTGCCCCTGTCCAGGCAAGAAGCTTCTCACCCCTGCCTGGCTAGCATCCCAGGGGCCTCTGTGTGTCTTTCAGTGGACCCTAGAGGCCACATGCAAGAGCAAGTACAGAAAAGACAGCCCGAGTGACAGCAGAAAGCTCAACCCCAACTCAATCCACAAAAGACTAGAAACTGCTGAAGCTTGACCTGAAGTGGTCAGCCTGTCATAAGACAACAGCATTCCCTCCCACCACTTGCACAGCCCCGCATGCAACATATTTTCAGCTACAAGGGTGTATCATTTCAGTCCAGTTGGACACCAAACATGTGACAGTCATAGAAATAAAACCTATTTTTATTTCACAAAACAGTCTCCTGATTTTGCTTCTGTCACCACTCAAGTCTCAGCACATAAAATGCCTAAATAAAACAAGGAAGGAAATATTTTATTCATGAGCAAAAAGCCCAGCTGAGTTCTGAGAAAGCTTACTGTGGCTTTTAAGGTGTCTCATCTCAAGCTCCCTCATCGAGCTGTGCAGTACATCACATGGAAAGTCTCAGAAGTCCCCAACATAATAAACTTAGCAGAAGATACACAGGCAACCACCAGTGTTTGAAGAGGCTTCTGTGATCTATTGTCAGGCTGGAATTTTGTCTCAGCTCTATTTTATGTATCCTAACTGTTTGATCCAATTATAAGAGATGACCAGCTAAGGATTAGATGAGAAGGTAGCCAAGGAAGTGAGCTTTGTGCCAGGACTCAGTTGACAGATGCCAAATTACATATTTTACCATTACGTAGTTTACAATTCACTTTGTAAACCTGGATTTATTTCTGCAACAGTCATCTTCAGCTCAGAGTCCTAGCCATAGTAGATGAACAACTCAAAAGCATCTTCAGCTGAGAAGCTTTGCCCTCAAAATACTATCTGCTGTCAAAACACAGCTAACCCCACAGAAATCTCAGACTTCATTAAACTGGGGTGCTGACCTATGTAAGCAACAGAGAAGGCTGCCTGTTATATTTTGTCCTTGCTTTTCCGAGTGATACTAAGAACATCGCTCAAGTGTTAAAAGTCAGAAACCAGGACTCCATTGCCTAATCAATACTTATCTGTGAAAATATTTCCCATTCCTACAAGCTTGGGGTTCAGCAAGCTTTCCAAGTAGCACCAGCATATGGAAAAATCAATGACCATACTGCTGGAAGGAAGAGGATGGCTGAGCGCAGAACCACAAAAATCAGCACACTACATACTAGCAGGACCCCAATAGTACCAATTGCCCTGAGCAGCCTCAACAGAGGCCTCTACCTGCAGTCCTGCCCAGGGGCTCCTTTCAGCTCAGTGCTAGGCACCCAGTCTTGGCTTGAGCTATATGGTAGATTGGCCCATCTCCGGCCCTGCCTCTGGCCCCAGCTCTCAGGCAACTCCTTGGACCCATTCTGCAACCTTGCCTACAGCCCCAACTCCTGCTGCTCCTGTCTGGACACCTGGATAGATCCTGGCCCTGGTCCACCCCCTCACTTTGTCTGGGGCTTTCCACAGACCCTTCTCCCCACACCCAGCTCTGCTGCTGCATCCCCATGGGCCTGTGCCACACTCATGAAGGCAGTGCCTGTGCTAGGGTCCCTCCCAGCTCATCCCATCACATGGAGGAGCCCTGCTCTTGCTGACACCAATCACCTACAGAGGACGTAAACAAATCCATTTGGAGAAGAAAAGGTTTCCAAGTGCTAAAACCCCTAAAGAAACACCATCTCCACTTTGTTCACAGCTAGTGCTGGCTACAGTCAAGGTAGTATTAAGGCTTAGTGGTTGTCCCAGTGGCTGGATTGCATGACGTTGGCAGCTGTATTTAACAGGTCAAGTCTGTCCTGACTGCACAGAAGTTTCACAGACATGGTTCATGGGCACATCATCTGTGGAAAGAGCCTTCAAGGAAATTAGGCTTCCACAGGAGAAGAAAGAGGTTTCACTTCCTAGCAGCACTAACAGAAGCCCCTCAAGCATTAATTTCTTGTACATTCCCTCTAAAAGCTTTTGGTATCTTGCTGCCTCCTCTTCCTGATACTCCTGCTCTTTGGAAGGCCATAACAATTCTCTCACTGGGACTCAGCTGGGTGCAGGATTTGGCCACATTTCACCTTCAGAGCTCCCATAACTCTGCCTGCTGCAGGCACCACCCAGGCGATTGCAGCAGCTTCCTGCTGACATGCAAGCCTATTCACTCATCATTACTGAAGTGTCTCTCCTGAGGGTCTGCACAGGCATCACCAACCACTGCCTTTGGAAACACCTTTGCTCATGGTTCAGACAGGACTGTTCAATTTTGCCGTATGCTTGCTTTTCCCTGCCTGGTAGGCAGCCATTTATTACATCCATGATCTACTGCATTTGCCTAATCCATGCCTGATGTGGGCAAGTGCATGTCTGTCACCTCTAACACTAAACCCCTCCACTCTTCCACCCCAGCGCAGAGGGAGGGAAGAGAGCAGTTTGGTCTGGAGTGACTACATGAGCAGTGCTGTGTCAAGTGGGGTGTGGAAGCGTAGTGGGAAGAACCTGTGCACAGACAGGAGAGAGGCACAGCAGGACAGGGAAGGTCACTTGACATTTGCTGTTCCAAAGCCAGTGCGTCTATGACAGTCAGACACAAACCCAACCGTGGCAGCCTGTTGATCCAAATTCTCCCTGTACACGTGCAAGAACAAGTAACAGGGGACTGACCAACAGCTGGAGCTCCAACACCATGCTGCAGTACAGTTCCTTGTTTGCTATACAAAAACTGGCTGGGTTTGTTTGCACTGCACATGATAGCATATGTAACTAGTAGATCAATGCCTTACAGACAGAATAAAACCACTGTATTTGGCAATAAGGAGACTGAATACATATTTCAGTCTTTTTCTTAGATATATGCCACCTCTACAAGCTGAATGGAGTAGCAGGCAATGAATATTTTGATAAATATTCTTAAGGTTTGCCAACACAACCTGATAGAAGACATTTAGGTAGGAAAAAAATTAGGTACTTTGCATTATTACTTGTTAATTAGTACAATAAGAGGACCAGAAATTTGCTAGTTGAACTCTTTTGAATAGTGTTATTTAAATTAAGTGCTTTTGGAACTGTAACTAAAGCTTGATGGTTTTTCATGCATTTAACTCCCCCACATGCATATACTTTGCATTTTGACAAATAACTAATTTCTTCAATGGATTATTTTCCCAAAGATATCACTGCGTGTCAGGGAAGGTCACTGGTTTGGCAGTCCTCAAGCTTAATTCAGTTTAACCCACAAGCCCCAAACCTTATNGGGGGTGGGGGGAGGGAAGAAAGAGTCAAAGCAGAAAGTTCGTACAGTAAGGAGTTTGCTTTGGGGATGTCTGACCAGAGACAGATACAACATGCACATGATTCTGTCTTGGGGCTCTCTCTGTCCTCCACAAGAATGAGAAGCAACTCACTCAGGACCTGCTTGAATTTGCTGTAAACTTTGGCACTTTTGTGGTTACCTAACTTAGGAAATGGCCTCAAGTTGCGCCAAGGGAAGTTTAGATTGGATATTAGGAAAAATTTCTTTACTGAAAGAGTGGTGAAGCATTGGAACAAGCTGCCCAGGGAGGTGG